>JBBCBC010000020.1:11265937-11516012 GCA_037126765.1 Stenogyne calaminthoides
GGAAGTGTCGACTCGCAGAACAAGAAGATGCTCGATTCAAAAAATTCTCACGAGGAAATGCCCACTGCACAAGGTTCGGAGCAAAATGGAATTTTATCGAGGAGGATTATGATGAAACCTTTAACCAAGTCGATTCATATGACTAAGGAGTTCATACCATCAAATGGATGTGAAAAGTGCATTTTTAACGGTGCTTAAAGAAGAGGGGTTTGTGGAACAACCCTGACGAATTGCGTGAAAAAGCCTTGTATGGTCTTAAGCAAAGCACCAAGAGCATGGTATGAGTCCACGATCACGGTTTTGTCAAAGGAATCGATGAACTTTTTGAGATGGGAAGATATCTTACCCGAAAGTTGATGATCTTTTTTGATCTCCAAATTGATCCTGAGATCGATGGGGAGATAAATTTCTTTCTAGATTTTCATGAAACAATCAAAGGAAGGAATCTTCATCAACCAAGAGTCCGATGCTCAAGAAGGGTGAACTCAAATGGAGACCGAATGGAAAAAAGTGGGGAACGGTTTATTCTAAGGCCGGATAACCGCTACCCCCGAAGCTTCGCCAAAAAAGCTCATTCTTTCAAAAGAATAGAGGAATAGTAGGATTATGGTAATCCAAGACATCTTCTTGAGATTGAGATCAAGTCCACTCTTCATCCTCAAGTTGATATCTCGAAGTAAATTTCTTCCGAGTAAAAGAAAAATGCTCAACATAGCTTCATTGATTCTCCGGCAAAACAACAATTGTGGGATTATAAAGGCGAAGACCGGTGGAACGAGGAAACAACTTCATCGCTCGAGAAAAAGGACATCAGATGGAGAAAATTCTCGATTATCTTGAAAACCAAGATTTCGGAAATGAAAACGTCGTAAAATATGAAAAATTGAAGGTTTTGATGAAGTTGGTTAAGAAGAAAGTTGATGAGAGGAAGGTTGGTCAAGGAAGTTGGTGCCCAAGAGCTCCAAAGACAAATCTCGGGATGGGGACCAACAAGGGGATGATGAGAGTCAATCTCGAGAAGGAGAAAGACTCAATCGATCTTTTGAGGTTAAAATGGGGCTTACTTTGAGAAAAGAAAAGGGATTAATTGGATTAATTGAACATCCTCACCAAACCGAAGTTAGCCTTCAAGGTAACTTTTGGCACTCCAAAATTAAAAAATTATGACTTATACGGGATTACTAAAGTACCTATCTTTAAATATGTAATGCCCATATGATATGCGAAAGACGAACCTCGAGGCTCAGGTGGACACCCAAGCCTCTAATATGGAAATAGAGAATGTGAAGCCCGATTAGAGGACTAAAGCTCGAGAGTTGAGAATGAGACTTAGGATGAGCAGGCCATCCTCCATCGGGAGACACAATGGTTGATGGATTCGGATATGCTCCTGAGATTGATCTCACCCCTGTGATAGAAAAGTTGGAGAAGGTTGAGCCAATCGACCAAAGTTGCTCAGATCGATGAGGTATTGCCAACAAGTGTATAATGAGTCGATCGGGGAGTTTAAGAAGATTGAAAGCTTGAGTTCTTCTTCACCAAGGATTTTAATTGGTGCAACTTCGTAACTCTATGGAGAAGTTGGCCTCCTGGAAGGAAAGTTAGAAGAGAAGATGGAGGGGTCAAAGCCGAGGACCATTTGAAACGCAGAAGTGAACGTAAGCATCGATGAAGATGCCCTGGGGAATCTCTAGAAGCTAAATTGGCAGAGAAGAATGAGATGCTGGTAAAAAATGTTGTTGAGGAGATGAGCTCAATACTCATGGCCAAGATGACAAAAATGTTCAAGGAAGCTCTCTCTAGCCAATTTGCTCATCAGAAGTCTCGAAGAATTCTATGGATAAAACCAGAATTCCGAACTTTGAAGGGGAAGAAGAACCACCTTAGAAGGCTCGAGGAGGAGCAGGATCGGGTTAAGCAAGGGGGAGGATTCTCAAAGCGGAGTAAAGAAGAACAATATCATATGGACATGGGATAAAAAGACTCTCCAAGGCTTCTACCAGAGTATGGATCCAAGAAAGGGGAAACACCGGTCTTGATCTCAGAAATTATTGGATCAAACTAATGAAAAGGCAAGACGATCAAGGAAGCTCCAAAAGAAAAAGAAAATCGTTGCGTATGAGAAAGCCATGAAGGAAATAGAGGCCACCGAGAAGTGGGCCAAAAAGTTTAAGAAGGTGGAGAAGCCCGAGAAGGTCTACACTCGTGTTTGAGGAAACAATGCAAGAAGTTGCCAAGATGACAAAAAAACCGAGTGGTAGAAGAGTTGGAACAAGCCAAGCTGGAGCTGAAATGCCAATTAAAAGAAAAGCTATGGCGTTCGAGGAGCCTAAGGGCAAAAGAGCTAAGGCTTCTAAGCTAATTCAGAGAAAGCTGATTGAGGATATTGAAGAGTCTGAGGAAGTGCCCCAGAAGAAGGTCTTCAACACTAGAAGTGCTCTGAAGTCACTCCAAATTGAGCAAGCAAAGAAAATTGTCGCTTCTATTTCTGGTGTGCCCGTGATCAGAAAGAAGATGGAAGAAGAGCAGAAAAGAAGGAGTGGTTTCAAGAGGTTCGCGAGCAAGAGAAGGGGGACAACACAAGCACATGAATGGCCGCATGTTGACAAGTGGATGTCAATCTAGCTCAACGATGCTTGGGAAGAAAACAAGAGAACCTTTTGGTTCTACTATGATGTGCTCAGAGAGTGGAGGGGAGAAAGCTCATATCCCAATGAGGCGTTTATTGACTATCTCCTGACCTTCTATCCAAAATACCTTCAAGGATGGATCAATCTTGAGGATGAAGGGAAGGTGCAGATAACAGCCCCCGGTCCATACTCTTACCCTCCTCCTAGACTTGAAAATGGCTTGGTAAATGAAGCAGCCATTTTCAAGAAATTGCTCAGTACGCCACTCAGTTGGGCCTGACAGGGAACAATCCTGATATCATTAAAGAAAGAGATGCGCTGAAAAGAAGATATTATGGAATGTTCAACCTTGGAGTGCCTGCTGATGAGGTGGAAGATCAGAACTGAAGAGCCAGAGCAGAAAAGCAAAAGAAGACTGAAGATCAACTCAGAAGACTCTTGTAATATTCTTATCTTTTTGTCTTTTTATTTTTTGTTTTTCAGATAAGATTCATTGTAACTTGTAACTGTCTACCTATCATCAATGAAACTTTATCATTTTTGCTCAAAAGATAATATCTCATTATCTTAATTTACATGTCTTTTACTTTTGATATGCCTGAATGATTGTCTCTGAGAAAATTGTTGGGAGACTTATTTTTTTTGGTGACGAAATTGTTTGGAAATTCATTATTGAAGAAATTGTTGGGAGATAAATCAATCTTGTAATAGGAAAAACTGAAACCTGAGTATAGGTTAAGTGCTTTGTAACAAGATAGGTTTTGGCATCATCAAAAAGGGGGAAATTGTTGGGAGATGAATTTAATAAAGAGAGATTTTGATTAGATCCCAAAACCCCTGAGTATGACATGTTAAGGATAATCGTGATAGTTGAGTCGGGATTCAGTTTTAGAGTGTTCAGGATGTTATCTGTAAAATGTATAGTCAGCAGATATAGATCAGGATAGGTTCTGAAGACTCAATAAGTTTCTGAAGAAACAAGTTTCAAAGATGAAATCGAGAAACCGAAGTTTCAAGTTTCAAAGATGAAACCGAGAAACAAGACTCAACATTAAGAGTCAAGACATCACCAAGAGATATCGTGAAGACTCGTAACACCTCAAGACTCGAAGACCACGAAGACTCGAAGACTCAAGACTCAAGACACGTAAGATCAAGAATCGAAAATCGAAGGATCTTGAAGGCACGCGAATTATTGAAGACTTCAAGAATGTAATCAATGCTCGAAGATAAACCTAAATGTTCCGAGGCACTAAAAATATCTATCTGAAGGATTCAATACTGAGAAGAACGCGATTCCTTAGAAAAATAGATATTGCCCAAGACATTCCCATGCAGACAAAAGGAACTAAGACAAAGTGTTGTTAATGTTATATCACTCAGAGATGGTAACCAAAAAGAGTCGTTGTGTGTCTACCTTTAACTGGAGACAAAAGTCAAAAAATAAGAAGACAAAGATTGTACATTATCGATTAATCGACAAATGACAGTGTTTGAAAAAAATGTCGGAAGTACTAAGTTCCGCATCGCAAAAAAGTGTTGAATAATTTGCATGAAAGGCTATTGCCTAAAAACGTCTTAGGAGTCTCAAACCCTAAATATAGTCGTTCATCACACACCATAAGAGGAAACTCACGAAGCTATCTCTTCCAACGGATAGTTTTTCAAAAGTGACCTTGGTGTTTGCCTATAAATACTTGTGACCATCTACATTGAAGGTTACGGGAAATTTGTAAGCAACTCGAGAGCTCAAACTTATTATTGCAAGTTGAAGCACTCTAAAAACCCAAGAATTTCCCAAGTGCTTTATTTCGAAGAGAGCTCATTCCACTAAGCCTAACTTGATAAGATATATCCAAAGCTTAGTCGAGATATCCTAGCCTTTGCATTGTTCTTAATTGTAAAGGATATCTCATCCTAGTTGGAAACCAACCAAGAAACCCCAAACCCTTTGTAAGGTATTTTGAGTGTGATTGTTGGTGAGTTGGAGTTGTAAAGAGTTAGTAAACTACAAGGAGGTAGTCAGAAAGCTCTAGAGAAGAAGTGAGTAAACTATCTTGGATAGTCAGAAAGCTTGTGTGTGTTTTGAGTTAGTAAACTACAGAGGTAGTCAGAAAGCTCAAAATAGAAAGGTTAGTAAACTACAGAGGTAGTCAGAAAACCTTAGGAAGTGATTAGTGAATTTCTCTAAAGAGTCAGAGAGAGTGGACGTAGGAGCTTGAGTCTCTGAACCACTATAACTTGTTGTGTTCTTTGCTTTCTGTTTTGCTTTGATTAACTGTTGCATTTCTTTAAACTGAAAGCATATTTTCACTGATATTCAGTTAGAACCAATCCACTGAAGTTGCATCTGAACTGAATCACAACCTAATCACTGTTCCATTAAAAAGGAAGGTTTTCAGCAAAGCATAAAACGAGTATAAACTTAGGGCCAACCATTCCGTACATCTGAGTAGCTAGAACAGATAGTTACCAAACTGAACTTACTCTTCTGAGGGTTCAGTAAGTTAGTTATCTGATCCAAGCAGCTCAGGATCTCTGAAAACTCAGGATCAGTTGGGATTATCTGAGGTATCTGAAAGCAGCTCAGGATCACTGTCTCAGGTAGACTTTGAATCAGAGCGATTTGTGCTTCTCAGAACCAAATCATCAGGACAACCTGACCCAAGTTGACCTCAGTAAAGAAAAGTTTTAAAATCACTGAACACGTGTATTCCCCCCCATACACGTGTAAGACTCGTTTTCACCGGGACCAACAGTATGTCTTCTTGTACAGTTGGCAACGGAGTTGACCCCCTAAGTTCTTCTAAGGTAATCTCGCTTCTAGGCTTTTTATCGTCCATATAGTCTTCTTCCAAAAATCTAAAGTGCGTACTGATTACGACCTTTTGATCTTCGGGACCATAGAACATGCATCCCTTCGTTCCTTCGGGGTACCCTATAAACAACCTTAATTCTGAACGTGCATCTAATTTCCCAGCTTCCCTATCCAACACGTATGTCGGGCACCCCTAGATCATCATGTGTCCTAAGCTGGGCTTGCGTCCTGTCCACAATTCCCTAGGGGTTTTTGGTACCGATTTGGATGGCACTAAGTTCAGAATGTAAGCTGTTGTTTGCAAGGCGTTTGGTAAATCCGCATAACTCATCATTGACCTTACCATTTCTACAAGCGTTCTGTTTTTTTGTTCTGTAACCCCGTTTTGTTGAGGGGTACCGGGTGCAGTCAACTGGGATGCAATCCCTTCATCCGACAGGTAGTTCAAGAATTCATCGCTGAGGTATTCGCCTCCACGATCGGATCGTAGAAACTTGATACTCTTTTTCTTATGATTCTCTGCTTGAGCCTTAAATTCTTTGAATTTTTCAAAGGTCTCAGATTTATGCTTCATTAGGAAAACATACCCATAGCGTGAGTAATCATCGATAAACGTAATGAAATACTAGTAGCCACCTCTTGCTTTGATTTGCATTGGACCACATACATCGGTGTGAATGATCTTCAACACTTCTTTAGCTCTAAGCCCCTTGGCTCCAAATGCCCTCTAGGTCATCTTACCCTCCAAACATGATTCGCAAGTTGGAAATGGTTCAATCAGGAGGGACTCCAATGAACCATCTTGAACCAACCTTTGGATCATTTTTGGGTTAATATGGCCTAATCTTAGGTGCCAAAGAAGTGTCACGTTCACGTTAGTCAAACCTTTTCCTTTTATTACTCGAAATAGTAGATGTGTTATAGGATGCATTCTGTGAGTGATGTGCATCATTAATAATATAGAGATTGCTCCGTAAAGTTCCATAACAGATAACCACATCGTTACGCAAAACAGTAACGAACTGAATATCCATCAGTAAATAGTTTGGAAAATAAGGTTTTTGAAAAACAGGAACATAAAGAACATCTCTTAAAATTAAACTTCAATCTTCAAAAGACAAGTGCACGTCTCCCACTGCTTCAACTGCCACTCTCGTAGCATCGCCTAGCGTGATGAGGATCTCACTTCCACTAAATTGTCGGGTCCACTTGAACCCGTGAAGTAAATATGATTAGTGGACCCCGTATCCATTACCCACGAATGGGTAACATACGCCGCTAAACAATTTTCAACAACTAGTGCTGAGAATTACCTTTCTTTCCTACCCTTTTGGAGTTGGAACAGGCTGACCTCCAATGTCCTTTTGCAGTTAGAGCACTTCCTCTTTGGATTTTTTTTGACACCACCAGCATTCCTCATCTTTGTTGGGGTTATATCCCAACAATCTTACCATTGCCCTTGGCAACAGTTGAGTTTGATTGCTTATGGCTTTTGGTCCTCTTCTTCTTCTTACCTTCCCTTGGCCTAGAAGATGAAGACGGACCACTTGCCGTCAAAACTTGAGTTTTGTGCTCCATCAATGTCTGAGACTAAAGCTTGCAACAAATCAGCTAGCGAGGCCAAAGTGCTCAAAAAAGTTTGGACAGAGAGTGGAGTACCAAATCAATCTAGGTTTCCAGATCATAATCTGTACCTAGAACCTCAAGTTTGTTCAGATGGGCCATCAATTTTGAGGGCGTAATCCCTTACGAGTCTGCCCTCCACCATTTTCAGCGACATCTCTCGCAAAGTGATCTGACGAGCCCCGCATTTTTGGCTCGTCAGTTGGCTCATCTGAATTTTGGTGTGTCAATAATCCACTTGTGCCTTTATGCAGTTAGGACAATCATATTTTTTTCCGTTTCCATACTATTCTATTGACTTTAAGTATATTAATAGTGGATTAAAAGATTGCGACATACTGAACTGAAATAACCACACATCTTTGTGTCAATAACCGGATTGACACAAAGAAAATCACATAATTCGATCACATGATTCATATTGAAATCTCAAAAAAATATGAACATGCATCAGTCAACATCTCTAAACAGTTTTAAATGAGCCTCTTGGGAGGGTCATCATTTAAATCACATTCAAGCAGGTTACAAATAAGAACAGTTACAAACCTTTAATTTAAAAAAAATTCATAGTTGGCTCCCACTTG
Source organism: Stenogyne calaminthoides (assembly GCA_037126765.1). Taxonomy (NCBI): domain Eukaryota; kingdom Viridiplantae; phylum Streptophyta; class Magnoliopsida; order Lamiales; family Lamiaceae; genus Stenogyne; species Stenogyne calaminthoides. The sequence goes on from JBBCBC010000020.1 coordinate 11,273,593, forward strand.
ACCAATATAAAATTGACAGGGACTTCGGCGAAGTATATGCATATCAATTTCATACCTAAGTAATAACCATGATTAAATACATAATTACTACTTCGTTTTGATCGAGCCTCTTGGGAGGGTCATCGTCGCCACTAATAATAATTCACAATCATCCTTTTGAGAATTTATTCATGTGAAAGCTTTCTTTTGGCCGTCCCTTAGGGGAATTTCTCCAAAAGATTTCACAAATAAATAAATCATGGAGGTCAAAATTAATTTGATTCAAAACCAAATTAATTATTTAAAACATACTTAGTAATTTTTGAATTTGAGATTTTTCGTTGGGCAATTCTCATGCAAACACATTTAAACAAATTAAATAAAGCATAAGAAAAATACAATAATAAATCAAGCAAAGCAGAAAAATAAACATATTGGGCACAAATTATCCAACTGTCATGGTTTGATTTTTTTTGGCTTGATTTTGAAGAAACGCCGTCTTGAATTTCTCCCACTCATTCGTCTCGAAAAGAACTCCATCTCGAAATGCCACGCCAAGTAGCTCTTCCATGATCGGGCACGCCAAGATCCGGCCAAATTTCGCCGTGCGGGCGTCCGCCGCTGGCGCTTTAGGCACGTAGCGGCGTTGTCTAAACGATGCTCGGCGGAACAGTAGTAGCCTCGACAGCGGGACGGCGACGGCGTCGCGTCCGCAAGCCCGTCTTGTATACAAGACACTCGCCCTCGCCTCGCCCATGAACGGAACACAGGGCGTGAAAGGCTTCTCCCTCGTCCGCCCGTCACTTTGTACGTCGAAGGCGCTCTGGCGCCATGCCCCGCCCTCCGGGCTACTCGGGCGAAAGCACTGTTCCTATGCGATTTGGGGCCGATCTCGCCCCGGCCGTGCGCCAGGCCCATTCGACTAGCGATGTCCACGAGCGCAAGGCGTGCCTCCTCAGCACGTTTTCACAACGACGACGCCGCCCACGCACGATCTCTCAGATCCGTTTTAATCTCTCATCTCCGTCTTCATCTCCGATCAGGTTGTAATTTATTTTACAAAAAATAAACAAACCTAAATATAGACTAGTCTATTACATTGAACAAATCAAATAGCCTAATCTACTCGTGGATTCTCTCACGAAAAAAACAAATTTGAACTAGTCGAATTAAAACCATTCATACGCATGAAATAAATAACACATTAAATATCATGACAATTGGATACCTGCAAAACAGATCTAGCAATTCTACTATCTAATTTTCAATAAAATTTAATGGCCAACATAATTTAAATAACAATTTAAATACAGAGCTCGAAACCGAGGCTCTGATACCAGTTGTTGTGAAATTAGGTGTGCCCGGATCTATTCGAGTTGAATTTAAATACATATTTAAATTAATTAATTAATTACTAACATGAATTAATCCTAAATCAATTCAACATAATAATTAATAAGCAAATAAACATCATGCGTACAAGTAATCCATGTAAATCCTAAACATGCGAAATCTAGGAATTACGTAAATACTAACCTCTCGTAGAGACAACCGCTGAGACGATGGATCAACCCAAAGTACCTTCTCAAATATGTCCCACGTCCACAAATGTAATCCGGTGGGAGGATTATCAACGAATGATTTTAATCTTAAGGGAGAAAATAAAATATTTGGCCACCACCTTTGTGGATTTCTAATTTTTCCAACACATGGAATTGCACTTGGTGATGAAAAATTCATCCCCTATTTATAATAATAGGGGTGGTCGAAAATTTGACCTAGGAATAAGATGGGAAAATCTTTTTCTTGATCTCCAAAAAATCTTGAATATATATAATATATTCTTTTCTCCATATTTAAAATATTCCACAAAAATCCCACCTCCTAAAATTAAGGATATTTTCAAAAATTTCAACTAGTTAGGAAAGAAATAAGATCTTTGACTTTTCTTGAATTTATGGGATAAACTTGTATTCCAAGAATACATATTCCATAAAATCTTTTCCAAGAAAATCAAGAAAATCTTCTCTCTCTTCCTACCCAATATTTTCAAAAATAAATGAGGAAAAATAAGGCAAAATATTTTATTCTCCTTTTCATTAATTGGACTTTAGTTTGGGCTATTTGAGAGGTCTTTACGAGAATTAAGATTGGACCTCCAATGGGCTATGAAGCTTTAATATTTAGCCAAAATATTATTCAAGCCCATTAATATTAATTTACTTCACTATAAAATTAATATTGAACTATCCATCTTAACTCACATTACGACTTCACAATAATATGGATCCCGGTTATTATTTCTCGCGTTTAAGATTATCTTAGTGCATTAATTAATTAAGCCACTGAACATACTTTATATTAATTAACATATTTGTCCTTGGAGTAAAGACAACTCAACATTATTATCCATACCGGAAATAAATTTCCACTTGCAAGATTTGGTATGATAAAGATTATGATCCCACCAAGGGGACAAATCAAGCAAGTCGTACTTGCATGCGATTCTCCGTATTAAATCTTAGCAACCGTCATGTAATTAATAATATTGCCCAAGATACAAGGTATCGAATCACATTGATTCTCTTCCCATCATAAGTCAAAGCAATAGTTATTAATTTCACACGATCCTATTTAATGGACGAAGATTAAAAAATAACGAACCACTGAGGTCTAATTCTTGTATATTCAGTACCGAAGAATTTATCCTCATGTAGGTCCTTTTCAGCGCATCATAATGCACTAGTGTAATCCCTTGGTCAAGACAAGCCAATATGAGCCTTACACTTCAACCTTTCATGATGGGTTGTTCATCTCCATCTAGGTTATGAATTTGTACTTAGTCACGAGGAACTGTTAATTTGATCTTTTGTGATCTGGTATCACTAAATTAACTACAACGTAACACGTACTGACTTTATCGAATGGGTATGCAGTAAATATATATAACATTCATTCATATTTAACGCAACATGTGATAAATAATTTATTTCAGTAAAATAAATAAGAAATTCAGTTTGGTTATACAAAGTAAAAGCATATTTTTCAGTATAACCCCAACACCAACACACAACCTCGGCGCTCTGCCTCCGCCGCCCCACCTCCGCACAGTCGTGGAGCTCTGCGCTTCCCCCCTCCCCACACACGACGCGGCCGCTGCGCCGCCCCCCTACCCACACACGATGTGGCTGCCACCTCCGACGGCCTCCATATCCGCTCCCTTCACCCAAATTTATTTAGATTGTGAGTATTCTACGTTTTGGTTATGGATTTTTCTTGTGTTCTTCGTGGGCGTCGATGAGCCAGCGAATTTTTATTTTTTTTATTGAAGTGTTGGATTTTTCTGAATTTGGTTGATGATGATGATGAATTTGTGATGAAATTTTATGATGATTTTTTTTGGTTTTTTCAGGATTTAATGATGATGAGGAAATATGTTGGTTTGTGATTATTCTTGAATCTGTTGTGGGTTTTTGTATCTGATGAATTTTTATGAAATTTGTTAGATTTGTGGTGAATCTGGATCTGATTAATTGAAGTTTGGAGACGGAAGATGAACGTGTTCATCAATTTAAAGAACACGTGCATGTTGGGTTGCAACACTAAGTCAACTAAGTCAGGGTGTGAAGTTCGAGTCAAGATTTGTAACTCGCTGAGTTTGTGATGAAGGAGTTTCGAGTTGCAAAGATCGAGTCGATCGAGTCACAATCACATCGACTTGAAGATGAACGTATTCATCAAATTGATTAATATGTTCATCAAAATGATGAACATGTTCATGTTGAAATGGACTACGAAAATGTGAAATTTTGTATGAATATGAATTTTTTATTGAGTTTTTGTGTAATGTTTCTGTGTAATTTTGATTATGTAAATTTTTTGTAATGTTTTTTAATTATTCAATTTTTGAAATGAAAATTTTAAGTTGTAATATTTTTTTACATGAAGATGAACGTTTTAAAATAGAGTGTTTAAAATAAATCAGCTTACTGAGACTGTTTTTCTAGAAAAAAATGGAGGAGGTGTAAAAATTGAAGAAAGAAAAATGGTTTAAAGAGTGAAAGAGATGAGAAAATGATAGTAGTTGGAGGAAGAAAAGGGGAGGAGAAAAAGGACGGTCATTTTTCTCTGATTTTGACTGAGTCAATAAGTCCATAATTAAGGATAGTAGTGTCATTTTAGAACCTATTTTGGAGCTGCAAGTAATTTGTATAAATCTATGGAGCTATTAGTAATTGGGGTTTGGGCTTTGGAGTGAAAAGTGTGTCACTCTAATTTTAATTGAATCGTAGCGAGCATCTTAGATCACCAAGTTAACTTGTCAAGTAAATAAGGAATAAATTCAAATAATTTTGTTCAATTTAAGTTTGTGTATTGGTGTAAGCACAATCTTATTATTTCTCAATTTATCATAAAGATGTACAGATTTTCTCAATTACAAATACTTTTGTGCAAATTTGAATGGGTCTTAGACCCATATAATCCACACTCAACACAAACCAGGTGGTTTAGCCCACCTGGTCACTGGGCTCCTCAATTGAGTGGGAGACCCAAGTTCGATTTTCTTTGATAACGAATTGGAGTTATGGGAGTTATAAGATGAATTGGTGAATTCGTTGAGTGTTTGGGTGCTTGGTGTACTAACTACTAACAACTAATTATGTCCGATAAAAAAAATCCACACTCAACACAACTCAATCAATTCGAATTCGATTAGAAAAAGTTAGCTTTAACCGATTGGTTGTGAATTCGAATCCTACTTGAGGAGATTTGATTCATTCTAACGAATTCATAATAGAATCAAGGGCTTACTTTGATCATTAAGAGCAGGGAACCTTTCCCTATCTATTCCTATTTCATATACTATATTACATATCATGTCATGGGATGGGCCAAACAAAACATATACATAATTTAAATATCAAAATTAAGATTCTATCTCATTTATAAGATCGTCTGTCCCTCCCGATAAAGACTCCTACATTTTCTCCTAACACCAATTTGACATTTCTTTAAAATCATATCCGGCAAGATCCCAAAATAAGATTAGATGTTGAGTAAACACCCAAATTGTCAAGTCCAATAATTTCAAATTTACAATCTATCTTAAACAAAACACTCATGACTCATGATTGGACATAATAGTTTTGTTAATAAAGAACAGGACGACATAAAAGTAGAGACAAAAGCCAACCATGAAATGACCAAACTGCCTCTGATCAGCATTGCCAAATCAAAGAGGTACAGAGGTGTTTGCCTTTTTAGAAAATATTGCACAAGTGTCGTCTCATTTGTTTTTCCGATAATTGACCAAACACTACCCAACACTAAAACCATCTCCCATGCCATCCAAAATTGGGACTTGCAATACAACTGTTCGTGGGTTTCGATGCCGGATCTAGAATATAAATTTTGAGAATGCGAGAGTGTAATTAATAGATATTAACACTTATATAATAATAAAATTTACCATACATATATAGTTAAACAATGAGAATAATTACATATATTGATATAATTATACATATGTATCCATATATATATTGAAAAAAAATTGGGGGTTGCTGCCACCCCTAGTTCCTCCTTGTATCCGTCGTTGGTGGGTTTAATCCGGTTCGGTTCAACCGGTTCGAGAATTCGCGGTTCGAAATCATGGGTTTGAGATTTAATATAAATAATAATCTTAATTATAAACGAGGTCTAAAGGGTTAAAAAGTCAGTTCAAAATGTGTGCAACAATTAATAAAGAATATTTGACCATCCCCAAGAATGAACTCAAGACACATGGAATCCCAAAGCTTAAGCAAATGACACATTTTACTTAGGGGCAGCTTATTTCGTGACAAGAAATAAATAGGAATGGAAATGACAGCGATAGTAGTATAGTGAAATGAATTATATGCTCATTATAATTGCAAACATGCGATTAAGTATTTTCATAATTGGATCAACGACCAAATTGAATTGGGCACTAATTGGCGGTGCGGTTTAAAATGATCTATATCAATTTTTTGTCTTATATTACATTAAAAAATAAAATAAATGTGTACTTATAAAATTCAAAATTATAAATTTATAAATTTCATATTAAAATAAACACAATAGAATAGAGACAACACAACACAATTAAATTACTAAAATTCAAAATAAGGATTATAGAAATAAGGATTAAATTTTAAATTAATTTTAAAAAAAAAAAAAAAAAACAAAGTTCAACAGGTTTACCGGTTCTGGCCGATTTTTTTTCTGGTTCAACTGTAAAAACTATTATTTTTTTTGGATAATCAGACCGGTGGCAGTCAATCGATTCAACCGATTTTTGAAAATATTGATTTGATTTTTAAACGAAATTACTATCATTATCATTGATGACGTTTGGTTTACCCAATTTTTTTAAGAATAGAATGCATTTTCTTTGAAAACAATTACTTTTAGTAATGAGAGAGAGACTGTTTTAAATTTTTATTTAAATAAAAAATCAATTTTATTTTAAAATTTATTTTAAATAAATAAATTTTGAAATATCATATTTTTGGGAAGATTCCTCCCAAACTTGTAAGGAATGGAGGAGGCATTTCACATTTTCAAGGAATGAATCCAAATTTTGAAGGAATGATTTCTATGAACCAAACAATTATATATCAAGCATACACTTACACTAGAAATATTAAAAAATATATAGCTACATTTTTAAATTATATATAAACATTTAAAAAAAATACTTCGCTACATCTTAAATTATATATAATTTATGTTAGTAATAATAAAAAATACAAATCAGGACCCTTCGCCGGATAGGGGCATTGTAAATTCAGCACTATTTTGTTATAAAAATGGCATATCAACTGTAATAATTCGTACCACTAACTTTGGTTAGTGAATTGATTTTTTTTATTATGGTATAATAGTTTAAAAGTGTAATACATTTAATCATTTATAAACTTATTTTATACACTTTTTAATAAAATCTTTATTTTTTATTGAAATGGTCAAAACTGTATAAAATTGAATGAGATTCATGCGCAATCTAAGTTGACGATTTATATCACATTGTTTTAGATTACTTTAGAATATTTTCTAATAAATATCACATGTTGAATTAAATTTAATGTTAATTAATTTAAATTAACTGACACAAAAAATAATTGCAATACAATTAATATAAAATTGCAAAAAGAGAGGAAGACATCATTTATACACACAAGGAAAAATAAAATAAATGGATTGATGCTTTGTAATTTGTTCCGTAAAATTTGTTCATAACATGAAATTTATATTATTATATTTTTATAAATTAATATAATTATATTTATCAATTGATATCACTATATTTATAAATTAATATTAACGTATTAAATATAATTGATATTAATTTATAAAAATAATAATATCAATTTATAAATGTCACGATATAAGTTTCAAGTTTTATATGAGAGTTTATGATAAAGTAATGGTTAGGTCTTGTATACATCCGGGTGCTCCGTGTACTCATAGTGCATTTTAGAAGCGTGTAACTTGTTATGTTGAAAAGTGCAACTTATTTAAACAGAAAAGTGCAACTGTTAATATGAAAATATTGTTGCATGCTTCTGTTTGGAATAGTTGCACGTTTCTATTTTGTAAAGTTGCACACTTCTAAAATACACTATGAATGCACATTGCACTTAGGTGCACATGAAACCCACTCTGAAGTAATATAATGCACGTTGGGTACTCGATTTAAATTTTGTAAAAGTATTTTTTTTTTTAAGCAAAAAAAAAAAAAAGGTATCTGAGTTGTTAATTTCAATCAAAGTAAATTCCAATCAAAAGCAAAATTTCCGGAGAAAAAGTAGATAGAGATAATAACAATGCACCAAATCTTAAGTATCCTTGAATTTTATCATTCAAGACCACACCAATCAACAACTTTTCAGAAAATATAATCAACTCCTTAAATATCCTTCTTGATTTATTATGTAATTATAGTATAAGTAATTAGCAGTAGTTATTCGCATTAGTTTGAAAAAAAAAATTGTAATATTTTTTAAATTATAGAAAAAAAATACTTTTTTTAAGACAATCATTTCCTAAAATAATCAATTACAATAATTTATTCTACAAGAGGGGGACGATCACAAAAAATGAATAAATATTCCTCTCCGTGTCTCGAATTCGGGACTTCAAGATCTCTACAGTGGTCTAATTTCAGCTTATCCAAAAAAAAAAAAAAAAAAACTTTCGTTTTATACAAGTTTTGCAAGTTATAACTTATAAGACATCTTATTTTGTACGAAAATTAATTTTAAAACATTAAATTTTCTGAATAAATCCTAGTTTGTTAGTATTAAATTAATTTTATATTATTTTTTTATCAGGAAAATCGTATCTAATATATATGGTGTTCCAATTCTTAAAAAGACTCGACGGGATAAGTTTTAAATTTTTTGAGAAATTGGTCCGTCGCTTCGTTATAGTGGATGTATAATTCTTTTTCTATCAATCAATTCTTGTCATTTTCTAAATGAATTATTATTGGGTTTTTTTTTCCCTAATCGAATTATCGTGCGATGGTAAATTGTCGTTATTAAAGCTAAAGAAAAATCTTTTTTCCGTCTATTGTATAAAAAAGATGGCCCAATCAATGACCAAAAATTCCACCACTACAAAGGTTGATTGGATAAGGTAAATTGAATCAACCAAAACACAAATCAAAGATTAATTATCATTTTTTTTAATTTGATATTCAAATAATAATTTCAGATAGATTTCAAATACTATTCAAATATACTAGTTATTAATTATGATTATCATTTTTGAGTGTTGATGCACATTTTTCATTAATTTATACGTAGTGAATATGTTAATCAATAAACCTATTTAGTTTATATATGTGCATATATTCAGTTTTAAAATGATTCTTAAATTCAGATATAATTTAATAATTCAGATTGAATATTATAATACTTTTTATTTCTGGGAATCTTAATTTGAATTTTTTAACGACAGCTGGTCAAAGCAATTTTCTACCACAGTAAAAAGATTCTACTTTAAAGATGAACAGTATAAAAATGCACCAATCACGCAGAAAAAAAAAACACTTTCCATTAATTAATCCAATAATTGATACACCTAATAAGCATTCATCAACCCTAAAAACAATTGTGTTCATGTTAACTAAAAATTAAAAAAGAAAAAAGCGAAATCACATCTCATTGAGTAATTAATTACCAGAAACTCATGGCACTCAAGGATGTATCCACATTCAAAAAGAAAATATGTAGCTACTCTAGAAATTAAAAAAAATATATCACTAACAATTATTTCGAATTACAATGTTAGAAATTTCAAACTCGAGTCAAAAGAGGAGTGAAGGCGTGAGATGAGGAATTGTCTTTACACGATGAATCGAAGCCCGATTCGGAAACAATGTTCACGAATTCATCAAGGCCCAGCCCGCGGAACCGCTCCTCGTCTTCCTCGAGCAGATTCACAATTTTGCGGAAAAAATCCGGTTCGCAGGGGAGAATCAGGCCGCCGGTCGTTCGAAAACCGAATTCCTCCTCGGCTTCGTGAAGGAGCGCGACGAAGACCGGCAAATTGAGGAATCGAGTCGGGATGACGAACCGGAGGCGGTCCGGGCCGACGTAGACCGCGAGAGAGCCGGAGGGGGTACGGCACTTGGTCGAATCGGTGGATTCGTTGGAATCGGAGGAGTGGGCGGCGCCGCGGCGCTGGCTCTTGGTCTTCCAGCGACGGACGACCTGCCTCAGACGCACGATTTGCGTGATCATGTTTACCGCCATTGATGAGGTAGAGAGAGAGAGAGAGGGGGTCACGATGGAGGTACTGAGCTTGTTATAAAGAGGGGGAGGAGGAGTGAATACTGATAAGTGTTGCAGTAGGAATTGAGTTGTGGTGCTATAGCCTGCGCTTCATGTGTATTTACGATGATGCCCCTCTTGCTTTTTTTTTGGGGGGGTTAGTTTGTCATTTAGAGATAATGATGTCGTGGTAATTATCTTATTCTTTGGAATCTTAACTGCATTGGGTGATTTAGGGCTCTGTTTTAAAAACCCGGTCCGATCGGCCGGTCGAACCGGCGAACCGCTCTTAATCGGTCCAATAGAGGTATATAAAATCGTTATTGGACCGCTACTCCTAAAACTGGAAAAATTGGTTAAAAATCGGTCAAAATCGGAAACCGATCAACCGTTAAACCAGTAGTTTTGACTGGTTTTCATTAAAATAATTTTTTTTTTTTTTTCTGAAAACTGAAAACGTTCGACGATTTCTATTTTCTTTTCTTCCTCGTTTCATTTCTTCAGTCAAGACTCAAGAGCAGAAAAGCTCTAAGCAACACAGCCGCCGCAGCAGAAAACTCTGTCGCTGGTCGCCTAAGCTCGCCGACCCCGGACGCCCGAGCTCGCCGCCGATCGCGGTGAGTTTTGTTTTGTTTTTTTTTTTTTTTTTTCCACTTCTTAAATAAATCGATTGTTAGTGAGTGTTATTAGCTTGATTTTCTTATTGATTCCTCTTCACCCTTATATATGTAACTATGTAAGGGTCAGAATTCTTGTAACTGTTCTTTTTTATTCAAAATTTCAAATCGATTTTATCCAAATGCAGAGCTTTTGGGTATGTTTGTTTCGGGACTCATCCGGATGGACTTAGGACTTTGCGATCCAAGTCACATACTAGTTGGAGATTTCCACATCCAACTTTTAAATTCACTCCTATAAAATATACACATACACCTATTTTCACAAAATTCAATACAATCATATCACCACTTTTCTTCCATTCACTTATTCTCTCTCTACTTTTCTCTCACTCAATACAATATAATAATATCACCTGGCCACTGGGTTCCTCAATTGAGTAATAGACCCAGGTTCGATTCCCTTTGGGAACGAATTGGAGTATGAGAGTTATAAGGTGGCTTGGTGAATTTGTGGAGTGTTTGGGTGCTTGGTGTACTAACTACTAACAACTAACTTTGTCCGATCAAAAAAAAAAAACAATATAATAATATCACATTAATCACTATTTCATATTGATTTGACATAAAACAAAAATCTCACCCTACCAAAATCTCAAAACAAACACATACTTTTATTATTCATTAGAATTTTTAAATTCATAGGATTTCGAAGTCATGACTTCCCCCGCACACCTAAATCCCGAAACAAACATACCCTTGAGTTTTGAGGCTAGAGCCTAGATGTAGTCTTGCAAATTCATGTTGTCAATCTTTAATTCATGGAGCCCTGAGTGATTTTTTAATTTTTTTTTACGGTACTCACTACTCAGGCCAATCTTTAATTCATGGAGCCATGAGTGGCCATTTCTTTAACTAAGTAAAACCAGTGTTTTGTTATTTCCAGAAGAAAATGGATATATTGAGCAAAGAAAAGAAAATGGACGACTACAATTGAAAAGTGACTGAATTTATGTAGAAGAAGATGATTGAATTCATCTCGAATTGAAAAATCTATTATGTTTGTTTTATGTTATGACTTGTGACTTTTGTATTGTTAATGAAATTTCTATTATGTTTGGAAGTTGAAACTTGAAAGTTGGAACTATTTATGTTAATGGACATTTCTATTATGTTTAGAAATTTAAGTTTGAACTTTAAAGTGACTTTAGATACTTTATATTCACTTGTCATACTCTATATTTTGATTTTTTTTTTAAATTATATATATATATATATATATATATATATATAATATTTATTATGACGTCACACCGGCTCAATCCGGTCCAACCGATCCGACCCCGGTCCAACCTTTTTTTGGGGTCGTCCGGTTCCGGTTTTTAAAACATAGATTTAGGGGACTCGTATAATTATTTTTTTACTAGTGGGTCTCATATATATTCAGGTGTACCGTGCATTCATAGTACATTTTAAAAATATGCAATTTGTTATGCTGAAAGATGCAACTTGTTTACACTGAATCGTGTAACTAATTTTCCATATTAATAGTGGTACGGTTCGGTGTAAACAAATTATATATTTCAGTATATGCATGGTTTAAAAATGCACTATAAGCGCACAGTGCACGTAGATGCGCATGAGACTCACACTTAATTTTTACATATGGGGTAAATATATATATATATATTTATTTTATTTTTTTTAAGTTTAGTACCAAATTTGATTTTTGTTTCATAAGTATTTCGATTTTGAAAATTAATTTTATGTGTTTATGAATTTTAGTATTTTAGTCCCCGCTAGAGGTAATCCATTCCGTAGTCGGTGCCTCATTTCCGTTATGCCAAATCAATTTTCATACTGATGTGGGTACGTAAATAAAAAAAAAAGAATTTGTTTAGTTTTATTAATGTGATAAAGTAAATATATTTCAGTTAAATTAATTTTAATTATGTGAATTTGAATTTATTCATAATTGTACTAGAAAAAGTAATGTCATGAAATGTAAATTCCCTAAATATTAATGGAGATTTTTTATTGATAAAGTGTCGAGTTGAGATTAATTTGAATGATGACACTCTACCTTTTTCTTAGGGGTTAGTTTGTGATTTAGATGAATTAGAGATGATGATGTAATGGTAATTATCTTATTCTTTGGAATCTTAACTGTAATGAGTGATTTAGGTATAATTAATTTACATATGGGGTAATACGGTTTTTTTTTCCTTTTTAACTTATAGTACCATTTGATTTTTGTCTCATACTCGACCTTGAAATTAGTTATCTACTAGCGCAATGCCCGCATGTTATTCAGGAGTTTATAATATTTAATATAAATTTAACTTTAAAATTATGTAATGATATTTATCATTTTTAATTGAAAATTATTATATTATTAAATTTAAAAATTTAAAATATATTAATATGCAATTAATTATCACCTACACCATCACCATTACTAAAATAATATAAAAAATCATCAATATCAATTTTTTTATTAGCGTGTGTATTAGTGTATATATACACCATACACATAACTCATATCCTACAAATTTATTTTTCTTCCAAATTTTAAAAATTTCTAAATAAATGAATAATACGTATAAAAGTTTATATTTAAATAAAAATATGAGTTAGGAATTTTATCATATTTTGATTATATAATTTAATTAATGATAATCGAAATTATAGATAACATATAATTATATTATTTATTTTTAATTTAATTTTGAATGAATTTATTATTATTTTATCAACATGTATGCTAAGTTGAATTATTATAATCATGTGAACACGTATGAAATTGATTTTAAATTTGTTTCACAATTGATAAATCAATTCAAAATTAATAGGAGAAGTCTAACATAATTTGTGTATAACATTATAAAAAAAATAAGTTATATATTTACAATATATATATATTATATACTCCCTCCGTCCCAAGATGATTGCAACACACAAATTGAACCGCAAACCAAGTAAAGTGGGATAAAGTGGGTTTGAGTGGAATAAAATAAGGGTGTTGTGAGTATATTAATATTATGTTTGTTTCCATTTTGGGAGTGTTGCAGTAATGTTGGGACATCCAAATAAGACAAGTGTTGCAGTAATCACGGGACGGGGGGAGTATTACTTAACTATATCCGTATCATTTTAAATAATGATAATAATATTTGTATATTATAATGAAAAATTGAATTGATTGAGTCAATTATTTCTTTTATAATATTTTATTTAAACTATTAATACACATGACACATCATTATTATTAATACATCAAGATATCAAACTTTCTATATAATTGACACATCATCAAAACTCACCAAAAGAAGACATATAAGCAATAAAATTTCTCTTCATACCAAACTCTCTATATAATTGACACATCATCAAAACTCACTAAAAGATGACACATAAGCAATAAAAACTCTATATTAGTAATATAGAGGGATGTTTACAAATTTAAGTATTTTTAGGGCAATAGATTATCGTGTCATGTATTCCCTCAATTCCAGATCATTTTTCTTATTAATATCGTATAAATTATGATCATTCTTGATAATGGATATTATTGAGGGGTCAATAATATAAGGTTATTGATTGCATTGTTATTAATTGATAAAAAAAATTAATAATGGGTTACATTATGAGGGTTGAGTGAGGGTAAAATTAGGTAATAAAAGTAAAATAATCAATTGTTTACTCCTATTCTCATTACAAATGTATCAAAACTGCCAAATAATGTTAAATGAAAAATAATTCTCATTATCCCATTTCATTACTCTCAATCAAGCTGACCTTAAAAAAATAGAGTTTTTTTTCTTTATTAAAGTGATAAAATAAATATATTTAAGTAAAATCAACTTTAATTGTGTAGGTTAGAGTTTATTCATCATTGTGCTAGAAAAAGTAATGTCATAAAATGTAAATAAATGTATTTTGTGAGAGTAAGTATTATAAATAAAATTTCACTATTTTGGTGTGAAAATTGATGTGGGATGGAGGTGGTATTTTTTTCATTATTTTTTTAAAGAAAATTTAAATATGGAATCAACATGGGTTAAGCAGATGAATCCTACCCAATTTTTCAAAAAAAAAATATAATAATAATAAAAAAAAAATCACCGAGAATAAAACACGTTTTTAAACAAAATATTTTTAGGTTACATAAATTCTTCTAATCATTTATTTCCTCACGCTGATGTCACACTTTATTTTTAAAAAATTGAAAATACATGAAATGTCATTTATTGTCGGATTGATTCTGTGTTAACCGATAAAGGAACTAAAATACTAAATTTTGTAAAAATAGAGGTCTAATTCCAAAATTAAAATATAAATAAAGTATGAAAATCAAAATTACGAAAAAATGCAATTTTTTAATCAAAATTTGGTAAGTCATAACTTCAGCATTTTGAGTTTCCACAAAAAAGTCGATGTCTAACAGTGGTAACAACTAGAGGATGAAGTTTCAATTCCGTTCATTTGTTTCATTTTCATATTTCACTTGGTAGTTCATCAATTTGAATCTTTAATATATGAACACAAAGTATAATGACTAGTTGATTTATTTTATTATTTTATGTGTCGTTTATTATTTATACTATCTAATCAAAGTGGAACATAAAAAAATAAGGATAATTTCATTATTCATAATTTAAAATTAATCCTTATTGACTCTAACATCATCATTATTATATTATTTACTAAATGATGTTTGCTGAAGTCAAATTATTACTCCTTCCGTCCCGCTATGTTTGTCTCACTTTTCTTTTATGGGCGTCCCGCTATGTTTGTCTCAGTCCATAAAAGGAAAAAGTAACATTCACTACCTATTATTTTAATATTATTTCTCTCACTTTTCATCACAACTACCCCACATATACCTTCACTTTTCATCCATTAAATACTATAAAAAACCTACTATCTATTATTTTAATATTATTCTTAAACCATTCAACAAAAAGAAATGTGACAAACATAGCGGGACGAGGGAGTATTAATTTAGCCTGAGATAAGATGATAAATTATTTTGAGATATAAATAACCTATTTAAAAAATAAAAGTGAGGTTGTACGCTTAATTGTACCAGAGACGTGGTATAACTATTATCGAGATATCGATATATATATACCATATTAACATAAGGATCGTGCAAAGATCTATATCAATAGTATTCTGTGGATCTTTTACAAACACGGATAGGAAATTACTGAGAAATTTCATAGTCCATGAGTTAACCTGAAAAAAGTTTTTACACCCAAAAATGTCTGCTCCTATTCATCGGTAAAACGGCAAAAAGGGCTAGCCCACATGGTTAACTCATGAATATCACTGGAAAGCTCAAACCTACCGATTAAACCAACTCTACCTTTGATATATCAAATTACAGATCAATATAGGAATATAATTCCAAATGCACATGATAGTAGAGTATAGTTAAGTCAGGTCATGATTCAATACAAGTAATTTAGCCGATCATTGAGGCGGCAATCATCAGAAATAAAAATTTAAAATACAGAATTTAAATAACAATATACCTTTAAAAAACCACAAGAAAAAACTAGTTTATGAACAATAATATTACAAGGTTACAAGGTTGCACACAAGAGAGGGATTTAGAGAGAGAAAGAGGGGGCGAGTCTAAACTCGAGTGTGCCTCTGAAAAGAAAATACAAGCCTATTTATAGATGAAAGAGCCGGACATCAAACCCCGGATTTCAAAATAAAAAAGAAATAGTACAGAAAAAACAAAGCCACAAAAAAGACAAAAAAAAAGGTTTGAATAGTAATTGCTATTTATGAACAGTACTTTGTCTGCTGATGCAAGCAATGACGAAATTTGATTTTGTCTGATACTGTAGCCACATTTTGCTGGAATGTGCTAAATCAAAGTCTTTTCTAAATCGCCATTAGTGAAGTTTGTTTCTTCAGAAGAATTAAAGTCTTCTTAAATCCTTTTAAGGAACGAGGATAATGTCTTCCTTCATCAATATCATTCCTGTATCTCATTTTTTCCAGTACGGGAATACATATTTCAAGAATCTTAATTTTCATCTTCAGAACTTTGAGATAATTTTTATCTCGGATTTCATTATTATTTTCATCAAAAATAACATGAAAAGGGACCTTCCAGATATTAGAAACTGGCATTAGTTTGGAGTTATTTAGATATAATCTCCAATCTTCCATTAACACTTTCTTTCTTTAAGTTTCTCTTTAAGAGAATTTCTCAAAAGATCAAAATTTTCTTGAAGAGAAAAGTCTTGATAGTCTTCATTTGGGTCCGAGCATCTTGTAATTCAGAACCGGAAATCATAGAGACATCTGATTTTGAATCAGAAAAATCAATATCATTGAATAAATCTTTCTTGATATGATCCATATAAAGATCCATAATTTTTTCCTTGGGAAATAAACCAACATATTTCTTAGAATATTCAGAAAATGAAGAAAGACTATTTGAAGTCTTTTCACCAGAAGACTTTTTATATTCTTCTATTTTGGATTTAATCATATTGATATTTTCCTGCAAAGGTGACTCATGGGAGCCAGGAGTAATAACATTTAAGTTATTCCAAAATCTCGTAGTATGGATCCTCCATAAACTTGGTATACCATCTTCAGTATAACTGAATTCTGGTCTCCATTTCCAGACACATGGGATTCCGGAATCAACAAAAAACATACAAATAGTTTTACTACATGTATTATGAGTTTTTAATGAAGAAAAATTAATAGAATATTCTTCCAATAGAGATTTAATCTCTTCAGGCAAAATATCTGCCATAGTACCAAAATTTCCCCACCAGGAGAAAAGTCAATTAGGAATTTGATTCCTACTGATATTATCACAATTTTTTATCAGCCAAGTGTGAGAATGCTTAGCATTCTGATAAAATAAAGTTTTATAAAAACTTTGTAGATAATCCCAATAATTGTATTAGTAAATTGTTTTAGTGACTTCATTAGTCATGCTTCTCTCAGCAAAAGGAGAAGTACCTCATTCTTGGATGGAGATGATTTTTTTAATGATAAGTTTAGAGTAATTTATCGCTTTACTCTTAGGAGGAAAATGTTGAATATCAACACTTCCAAGGCTAATGAGTATATTCTCATAAAATCCTCTAGTCTTATAAGTTTCCATATTCCAACTATTAGCTGAAAAATACTTATCCATAAGAATCCATGGGGACTCTTTGAATTTTTCATCATCATCTTCGATGACAAGAATCAATTCTCTCTTAGGAGAATCAAAGAATTTATATTCTTTCTGAGCGACTGAAGAATATGACTCCTCATCATCAGGTTTTGAAGGATTGTCCTGAACTTGAATATTCCTGCTCCGTTGTTTGAGGAATTCTTGAAATTCCTTATCAAAATTTTCTCCTTTTGAAGAAGAACCAATACCAGAAATGTTCTGGTTGTAAAGGGATTTCTTCCCTTGTTGTAAAATAGGAGATCCTCTGCCTCACCTTCCTCTATAAGAGGAATAACTTCTTTCAGACTGGCTCATAACTGTCATGAAGAAATAAATTCACGAGTTAAAAAATCTAGGAGATGATTATCTTTCCCTTGCTTATAAACAATATCAAAATCAAAATAAGCAAGATGAGATTTCCATCGGGCAAACATTTGTTTAGAAACATTATGTTCAAAATCTTTGAAGAGCATAAAAGTAGCAGCCCTGCAATCAGTTTTAATAGTAAATTTCTGATTATATAAATCATCCTGAAATTTAAGGACACATTTGACAATAACAAGAATTTCTTTAGCTGTAACAGAATAATTTTTCTGACTATTATTCCATTTATCGGAATAAAATCTAATGATATAATCCTTTTTTTTATCAGGATTAATTTGTTTTAAAATACCTCCATACCCCAAATCTGAGGCATCAGTTTCAATAATTTTTCCCAAGAGGAATTAGCTAGCATAAGACAAGGAATTTTTTAACTTTTTCTTTTATCCTGATAACAACCTTAGTATGATCATCATTCCAAGGAGAAGGATTCTTTTTAAGTCTATCATATAAGATAGCGGAATCTTCAGCAAGATTCTTAATATAAGAAGACACATAATTAAGGCTTCCTAAGAATCTCTGTAACTGAGTTTTATCAGTTATAACATCAGAGAATTTAATACCAAATTCAATACTTCTTTGAATTGGAATAATATTATCTTTATCAATAATATGACCAAGAAATTTTACTTTAGTCTGGAATAAAACCATTTTAGGTTTTGAAATAACTAAACCATTTTTAATGACTAAGTTTTTAAACATATCAAGATGTTTAAAATGTATTTCAATATCTTTAGAAAATACAAGGATGTCATCAATATAGACAATAATAAAATCACTATAAGGATTAAAAATATCATTCATAATTTGTTGAAATTCCGAAGGAGCATTTTTAAGACCAAAGGCATAACAGTCCATTCATAATGACCAAATAGAACATTAAAGGCAGTTTTATACCTATCAGGTTGATTAATCTGAATTTGCCAAAAACCTGATTTTAAATCAAATTTAGAGAAAATAATAGCATTGACTAATCAAGAAGATCTTTTTTAGTATGAATATGATGTCTAATCCATTTTAAAACCTTATTGAGAGGTTTATAATTAATAACCAATCGAGGAACTCTGCGTTCCTGCTCAGAATGTTTATTAACATAGAAAACAGTACAAGACCAAGGAGATTTAGAAGGAGTTATAAGCTTCTTCTGTAATAAGGAAGATATTTCCTTTTTACATAATTCTAAGTATTCAGAGTTCATTTGACAAGGTCTAGACTTAGTCGGAATTTTATTTTCTTTAAAATCTTCTTCATAAGGAAGAGAAACTATATGTTTCTTTCTGTCCCAAAAAGCATTGGGAAAATCATTACAAATTTCAATAGAAAATTTATTTATTAAAAATTTGATTTTATCCTGTAGTTTAGGATTATTTAATCTATCACTTATAGTAATAGAATTAAGCTCATCTTTAAGAAAATTGATTTGATAATTTTTATTATTAATTTGATCTTGAATCAAATTAAGAACCTTATGAATAGGTTTAGTGATAAACTTGAAAGTAATAGGTTTACCATTATAAGTACTTGATACCTTTTTCACCAACAAAGGTAAGAGGATATATTTTAAATAGAAAAGGAAGACCAATAATCATTTGACTAGTGATGTCTTCAGCAATAAGAAAGTCGTTAGAAATACAACAACCATCTACACAAACATAAGCATTTTTAAGCTTATAATTAATCTTTAAAGATCCTCCACCTGCATGAGAAAGTGAATGAGTAGTTTTTTCAAAAAACTTAGTAGGAATTATTCCTAATTGTATGACACTTAAATCAGTACCACTATCAATCATAGCAATAAAATCTTTCTTATAAGAATTATTTATAAGAAGAGAAATTTTAGTATACCATTTCTGTGATATAATCATATTAATGGTAGATAAATGATTTTTCTCAATATTAACATTGTCATCAATTTCAAAGTATTGTGAAAGAGCTTTATAGTTAGTTTCACTATCCTCAATTTTTTTTCTTTACCTTTCTCAATAAAAGAAAAGATTTAACGAGTAAAGATATGTATTCTGCTTTTTGAAGAATCTTCACATCGGTTTTGAGATTATTAATCTCATGAACTAAATCATTTATAGTCTTTGGATTATTTTTTATATTTTTTAAGTAAAAAGTCTTTTTCTAATTCACCCATATTATAATAATTACCATCAATCTTTTTAGAAAGACTAGTTTTATCATTGTCTTCATTCTTAGAAGAATCATGAAATTGTTCAATGATTTTATCTCTTAAACTAGAATCTTTTATATGTTTATGAAATTCTAAAATATTATTATTAGTTAAGACACTGATATTCATATCTTGAAATTGACTCATGAGTTTATAAAACTCATTATCAATATTATTAGTATTATCAAGATATTCTTGATACAATTAAGACAAGGTTTTCCAAGTACACATTCATTGCACTTTTCTTTATCTGATTTAACAGAATTATCATCATCCGAAGAGGATTCAACATAAAACAGTCATTATAAGAATTTTTCGATTCTTGTATCAATATTAGGACTCATAACAATTTTAAAAAGAGTTTCTTTTAACTCTTCATCAATATCAAGATTTTTAATCTTGTCTTTTGCATAGCACTGATTAGCATAATGATCAGGTCTATTACATTTTTTACAAATAATTATATCATATCTTCTTTTTTTAAAAGATTTTCTTTTACTTTTATCATTTTCATGATCTTTTTCTTTCTGTTTTGAAGAATTATGTTTTCTTCTTTTATAAGTAGATTTACTTTTATAATCTCTCTTATTATTTTTAGTCAAATTATTTTTATTTTTAGAATTAGGATTATCTAATCCAAATTGATCACAAAATTGACCTAATTGTTTTCTTTCCATAAGATTATCCTTTTTAATTTGATTTTTTAATTTGAGTTCATTACAAAGATTTAATCCTTCCTGAACACAAACACTAATGATTTGACCAAAAGTATAAGACCAATAATGGATTGAATCAGAATCCTTTCTAAGAGTTTTCTTAACTCTTTCAGCAAATAGATTAGGAAGACCATCTACAAATTTATCTCTATCTTTATCTGGCGCTAGAAGGAGGGTAAATAGATTTTTGTATTCCTCCAGAAATTATTTTATAATCACGTTCAATTACTGAAATATAATCGATATAAAAGGTTTTAATAAACCAAGGAACATAATAAGTAATTTCATTATGTTTTTCACAGAATTTATAAAAACTGTCAACAAAGTAGTCTAAATCATCTTTTGAGAATGATTTAAAATACCAAATTCTAAACTTATCTATACTCTACTTCTCATGGCTCTGATACCATATATATATATATATATATATATATATATATATATATATATAGTAATGATATAGAACCAACTATCTGGTTTTTTATGGAACCAGATTAATGACGTGTCATGCCAACTATTCCCTAAACCATGAACCATAAACCCTAAATCATGAACCATTCGGGTCGGGTGATCCATGAACCACTCGGTAAGGTTCGATTCGCCGAGTTGGTGGGGCGGGTAAAAAAAATGTAATTTTTTTTTTTTTCATTGATTTAATTTTTTGATTCAATTCAATTTTTCATTTTACCTATTTTGGGACCCAAACCCGGCCGAGTGGTTCATGGTTCACCCGATCCGAATGGTTCATGATTTAGGGTTTATGGTTCATGGTTTAGGGAATAGTTGGCATGACACGTCATTAATCTGGTTCCATAAAAAATCAGATAGTTGGTTCTATATCATTACTATATACCATATTTATATAAATATGGTATCATGATTCAATACATCTTGATTCTTATGAATCTGTTCCAATTGAAGGATACTGTTAAGAACAGTATGGCTCAGGAATATGATATTCCTGAAAATCTTGATCTATTGAATAAATGGACTATTCCTAAAATTGAGCCTAAAATGGTTTATAAATTAGGAGCTTTTGAAAAAATAGGTTTTAAACAAATTGTTAAAACTACTGAATCCTCTATACCACTTCATGAAGAAGAGATGGTTATTAAATTGCTTAGTAAAAATGATATTTTACCTTACAAAAGAACTTATAAGTTCTTACATATTGGTTGTGTTCAGGTCGCTTTTAGACCACTTACCTTAAATGGTTTACCAGAAAGCTTTCTAGCTTCTCTTAGGGATGGTAGAAATCTTAATTGGAGACAATCCTTAATGGGAATTATAGAGTCTAGTTTGGCTTTAGGACCTGTCTATTTTGACGCTTATCCTAATTTATCTCTATCTTTATCTGATAATAATATTTTAGAAGCCTTAACATTAAATGTTAAAACTCATGGTTATAATTACATACCAGGTACAGAGGTTATGTGTATCTGTTATCGTATTTATTATAAGCCTTTATTTACACTCAATCCTATGTGTAAGAGAATTGAGAAAGATAATAATGAGACTATTCTTATAGAAAGTAATTTTGGAAAATCTAATATTACTACCAGAAGATCCATTAAATGGGAAGAAATTCTTTTTCCTGAAAATTGGATAATAGAACAATCTGTTCCTAAAAATCCTATTATAAATGGTGATTTTAAACATATTACTCAAAGTAATGATGGTATTATTAATATTGGTTTTCATACTAGATCAATGTCTAGTCATTCTTTTATATCTCCTTTGGATTATGAAGTAGAATTTCCCTCAGAATCCAGAGCTTCTACTTCCTCTTATAGAGATAATACTCATTATAAAAATGATAATTATAACAATGAGAAAATTATTATTAATGAAAATAATATTATTCACAAAGATGAATTTGATCCAGAAACAATTTCGGATTGTAACTTTAAAATTTAATTTTATGGATTTTACAAACTTTTTAGATTTTTCTAAAGGTTCTTCTACTAGAGTCCATATTAATGATGAGTTTAATAATCCTAAATGGGATAAGTTTAGAATTTGGTATTTTAAATCATTCTCAAAAGATGATTCAGATTACTTTGTTAACAATTTTTATAAATTCTGTAAAAAGCATAATGAAATTACTTATTATGTTCCTTGGTTTATTAAAACTTTTATATTGATTATATTTCAGTCATCGAAAGAGATTATAAAATAATTTCTGGTGGTATACAAAAATCGGTTTACCCTCCCCATGTTCCTTTTCAAATTGAAAAAGGAGAAATGATATTTAATTTTCTTCCATTCTCCAGAATCATTGAAAATGATGTTTTACAAATTACTGTTAAACATATTAATCAGATGATTGAGCAAAATAATTTTTGTAATCTTTATCTATCTATTATTGGAGAAGAAATTATTTCTTTACATGATAAAGTTGATAAAATTATCTCTAAAATAGATTCTCAAAATAAATCTGAAAATGATAATAATAATAATAATGTTATTATTAAAACAGCTTCTTCTATTCAATCTCCTATTGAGATAAAAGATTTTAAAACTGAAGCTTCTATTTCTGATTTAGAAAAGATTATTAATGATAAATTTAGAAATCTTAATATTTCAGCTTTAGATGATGATTTAACTGATAATCATGTTATTCAACCCAATAATTGTAGTCTTAATAATACTGATGTATTAATAAAATAAAATGGGCTGATAGACCTACCATGTCTACTTATTATTATAAGAGACCCACTCCTATGGATGTTCTTAATGAAGAACAGAAAAACTTTTTCAATAATTCTTATTCTGGAAAATGTATTTATGAATGGAATATTGATGGTGGAAGTGATAATCATATTTTCACTCAATGTCATCGCATGCTTATGTATAGTTCTGCTTGTCAAATTTGTGGTAACAGTGATATTAGTACTGCACAAGCTATTACTTCTGGTTTTATCGGTCAACTTAAAGGTTGGTGGGATAATTATTTGACTCCTCAAAATAGAATGGAAATTTTTAATTCTATTAAAATTGAAAATGGTGAAACTAAAACCAATGCGGTTTACTCTTTGATTCTTACTATTTTGGATCATTTCTTGGTCAATATACCAATAAATATGAAAATACTAGAACCCTTCTTTTAAATATGAGGTGTAAAACTCTTACTGATTTTAGATGGTACAAAGATACTTTCTTGTCTCGTATCTATGAGATCCCTGATTGTAATCAGGATATTTTGAAAAATAAATTTGTTGATGGTCTTCCTAATTTATTTCTTTGAAAAGAGTTAAGAAAACTCTTAGAAAGGATTCTGATTCGATCCATTATAGGTCTTATACTTTTGGTCAAATCATTAGTGTTTGTGTTCAGGAAGGAATAAATCTTTGTAATGAACTCAAATTAAAAAACCAAATTAAAAAAGATAATCTTACAGAAAGAAAACAATTAGGTCAATTTTGTGACCAATTTGGATTAAATAATCCTAATCCTAAAAATAGTTTGTATAAAACTAATAAAAGAGATTTAAAACATAAATCTAATTATAAAAGAAGAAAACATAATTCTTCAAAACAGAAAGAGAAAGATTTTGATAATTATAAAGGTAAAAGAAAATCTTTCAAAAAGAGAAGATATGATACAATTATTTGTAAAAAATGTAATAGGACTGGTCATTATGCTAATCAGTGCTATGCAAAGGATAAGATTAAAAATCTTGATATTAATGAAGAGTTAAAAGAAACTCTTTTTAAGATTGTCATGAGTCCTAATAATGATACTGAATCAGAAAAGTCTTATAATGACTGTTCTTCTGTTGAATCCTCTTCGGATGATGATAATTATGTTAAATCAGAAAAAGAGAAATGCAATGATTGTATACTTGGAAAACCTTGTCTTAATTGTATCAGTAATACTGATAATGTAAAAATATTGATAATGAGTTTTATAAACTTATGAGTCAATTTCAAGATATGAATATTAGTGTCTTAACTAATAATAATATTTTTTAATTTCTTAAACATATTAAAGATTCTAGTTTAAGAGATAAAATCATTGAACAATTTCATGATTCTTTTAAGAATGAAGACAATAATAAAACTAGTCTTTCTAAAAAGATTGATAATAATTATTATAATATGGGTGAATTGGAAAGACTTCTTCGCCTAAAAAATATGAAAAATAATCCTGTAACTTTAAATGATTTAGTCCATGAGATTAATAATCTCAAAACTGATATAAAAGTACTTCAAAAACAGAATACTGATCTTTATGTTCGTCTTTCTTTTATGGAGAAAGGTAAAGAAAAAATTGAAGATTGTGAAACCAACTATAATACTCTTTCACAATATTTAGATATTGATGATAATTTTAAAATGGAGAAGAATCATTTATCTACCATTAATATGGTTATATCACAGAAGTGGTATACTAAGATTTCTCTTCTTATAAATAATTCTTATAAGAAAGATTTTATTGTCATGATTGATAGTGGTGCTGTTTTGAGTGTTATACAGTTAGGAATAATTCCTACTAAGTTTTTCGAAAAAACTACTCATTCACTTTCTCATGCAGGTGGAGGATTTTTAAAGATTAATTATAAGCTTAAAAATGCTTATGTTTGTGTTGATGGTTGTTGTATTCCTAACGACTTTCTTATTGCTGAAGACATCACTAGTCAAATGATTATTGGTCTTCCTTTTCTTTTTAAAATATATCCTTTGACTTTTGTTGGTGAAAAGGGTATTACAGGTACTTATAATAGTAAACCTATTACTTTTAAGTTTATTACCAAACCTATTCATAAGGTTCTTAATTTGATTCAAGATCAAATTAATAATAAAAATTGTCAAATTAATTTTCTTAAAGAAGAGCTTAATTCTATTACTATAAGTAATAGATTAAACAATTCTAAACTGCAAGATAAAATCAAATTTTTAATAAATAAATTTTCCATTGAAATTTGTAATGATTTTCCTAATGCTTTTTGGGATAGAAAGAAACATATAGTTTCTCTTCCCTATGAAGATGATTTTAAAGAGAATAAAATTTCTACTAAATCTAGACCTTGTCAGATGAACTCTGAATACTTAGAGTTATGTAAAAAGGAAATATCTTCCTTATTACAAAAGAAGCTTATAACTCCTTCTAAATCTCCTTGGTCTTGTACTGCTTTCTATGTTAATAAATATTCTGAGCAGGAACGAGGAGTTCCTCGTTTAGTTATTAATTACAAACCTCTTAATAAAGTTTTAAAATGGATTAGACATCCTATTCCTAATAAAAAGGATCTTCTTGACAGATTAGTCAATGCTCTTATTTTCTCTAAATTTGATTTAAAATCAGGTTTTTGGCAAATTCAGATTAATCAACTCGATAGGCACAAAAGCGCTTTTTAATGTACCATTTGGTCATTATGAATGGACTGTTATGCCTTTTGGGCTTAAAAATGCTCCTTCTGAATTTCAACAAATTATGAATGACATTTTTAATTCTTATAGTGATTTTATTATTGTTTATATTGATGACATTCTTGTATTTTCTAAAGATATTGAAATACATTTTAAACATCTTGATATGTTTAAAAATTTGGTCATTAAAAATGGTCTTGTCATCTCAAAACCTAAAATGGTTTTATTCAGACTAAAATAAAATTTCTTGGTCATATTATTGATAAAGGAAATATTATTCCAATTCAAAGAAGTATTGAATTTGGTAATAAATTTCGATATTATAACCGATAAAAACTCGATTACAAAGATTCTTAGGAAGCCTTAATTATGTGTCTTCTTATATTGAGAATCTTGTTGAAGATTCCGCTTATTTTATATGATAGACTTAAAAAAGAATCCTTCTCCTTGGAATGATGATCATACTAAGGTTGTTATCAGGATAAAAGATAAGGTCAAAAATATTCCTTGTCTTATGCTGGCTAATCCCTGTTGGGAAAAAATTGTTGAAATTGATGCCTCAGATTTAGGGTATGGAGGTATTCTTAAACAAATTAATCCTGATAATAAAAAGGATTATATCATTAGATTTTATTCTGGTAAATGGAATAATAGTCAGAAAAATTATTCTGCTACTGCTAAAGAAATTCTTGCTATTGTTAAATGTGTCCTTAAATTTCAGGATGATTTATATAATCAGAAATTTACTATTAAAACTGATTGCAGGGCTGCTACTTTTATGCTCTTCAAAGATTTTGAACATAATGTTTCTAAACAAATGTTTGCCCGATGGCAATCGCATCTTGCTTATTTTGATTTTGATATTGTTTATAAGCAAGGAAGGATAATCATCTTCCGTTTTTTTAACTCGTGAATTTATTTCTTCATGATGTAAAATGAGTCATCTTTGGAAGGAATCTTTATTCCTCTTATAGAGGAAGAGGGGGAAGAGGCCATCCTCCGATTATACAACATGGGAAGAAATCCCTTTTCAACCAGAATATTTCTGGAAGTAGCTCTTCTTCAAAAGGAGACAATGTACAAAAGGAGTTTCAAGAATTCCTGAGACAAAGGGGAAAAAATCTACCAATAGAGGACAATTCCTCAAAAGCAGAAGCTGAAGAATCATATTCTTCAATTGCACAAAAAGAATATAAATTCTTTGATTCTTCTAAGAAATAATTAATTCTTATTATAGAAGATGATGATGAGAAATTCAAAGAGTCCCCATGGATTCTTATGGAAAAATATTTTCCAAATTCAAATTGGAATATTGAGACTTACAAATCCAGAGGATTTTATGAGAATATCCTCATCAGTCTCGGAAGTGTTGAAATTCAGCATTTCCCTCCTAAGAGTAAAGCTATCAATTACTCTAAATTTATTATCAAAAAGATTATTTCCATCCAAGAATGGAGAACTTCACCTTTCACAGAAAGAAGTATGACCAATGATGTCACACACACCATTTACCAATACAATTATTGGGATTACCTCCAAAGTTTTTATAAAACGTTGTTGTATCAGAATGCTAAGCATTCTCATACCTGGTTAATTAAAATATGTGAAAACATTGGCAGGAATCAAATTCATAACTGGTTGTTCTCATGGTGGGGAAGCTTTGGGGCTTTGGCAGATATCTTGCCAGAAGAGGTTAAAGATCTCTTGGAAGAATATACTATTGTTTATTCTGACTTAAAGTCTCATAATACAAGTGGTAAAACTACTTGTATGTTCTTTGTGGATTCTGGAATCCCATGGGTTCTAAAATGGAGACCAGAGTTTGGTTATACTGAACATGGCACACCTTGTTTATGGAGAATCCATACAACGCGATTTTGAAATAACTTAAATGTTATTGCCCCTGGCTCCAATGAGTCACCAATACAGGAAAATATTTCACGGATTAAATCCAAAATGGAAGAATACAGAAAAATTTATGTTAAGGAGACTTCTAGTTCTCTTCCATCATTCTCTGAATACTCTAAGAAGTATTTTGGTATTTTCTCAAAAGAGAAAATTATGGATCTTTATATGGATCATATTAAAAATGATTTATTCAAAGATATTGATTTTTCTGATTCAAAATCAGACGCTTCAATGATTTCCGGATCCGATCTTCAAGATGCACAGGATCCAAATGAAGATGATCAGGAGTTTTCTATTCAAGAAAGCTTCGATCTTTTGAAGAATTCTCTCAAAGGGAAATTAAAATAAAGCAAAGTTTTTATGGAAGGATCTTATCCTGATGGTTTCTTTACATCCTTTACAACGGAATGATGGGATATTCAGCATGGAATAATTCGTTCCAGATTATACTATCTTCTGACAAATACAGGAGGCTTACATTATAACATTTGGAGAATACCTTCCTAAATTCTTATTGATAATGAGAATAATGTTATTAATGATAAGAATTATATCAAAATTCTTAAGAAAAGGATTAGAGTTTTGGAAGTATGGATTTCATGGCTTGAAGCGTCACTAAGAAGAAATCAAGGAAGAAATGTCTATCCAACCCATCGTCAAGAATTGGCTAATTTCAGAGAGTCTCTTAAGCTCTTAAAAAGGCAAGCTTCATTATTGGCGATTTAATGAAGATTTTGGACTTAGCACATTCCAAAAAAAAATGGCTACAAAGATCGAGACAAAATCAAATTTTAAATCATCGCTTATATCAATGAGATAAAGAATCGTTCATGAATAGTAATTACTATTCTAACTTTTTTGTCTTTTTGTGGTTTTGTTTTTTATGCACTATTTCTTTTTTATTTTGAAATCCGGGGTTTGATGTCCGGCTCTTTCATCTATAAATAGACTTGTATTTTCCTTTTTGATGACTTGAATTTAGATTTAATTTAGATCTCTTTCTCTCTCTTTATCCCTCTCTTGTGTGCAACCTTGTAAACCTTGTAATATTCCTGTACATTTTCTGGTTTATGATTGTGGCTTTTTAAAGGTATATTGTTATTTAAATTCTGCAATTTTAATTTCTTTTCTGATGATCGCCGCCTCTATGGACGGCTAGAATATTTGTATTGAATCATGACCTGACTTAATTATACTCTACTATCATGTGCATTTGGAATTATATTCCTATAATGATCTGTAATTTGATATATCAAAGGTAGAGTTGGTTTAACCAGTAGGTTTGAGCTTTCCAGTGATATTTATGAGTTAACTATGTGGGCTAGCCCTTGTTGCCGTAATGCCGATGAATAGGCGCAGACGTTTTCTGGGCGTAAAAGCTTTTTTCAGGTTAACTCATGGACTATGGAATTTCTCAGTAATCTCCTATTTGTGTTTGTAAAAGATCCACAAGATACTATTGATATAGAGATATGCACGATCCTTATATAAATATGGTATCATTTTTTTAATTTTTTTTACAACAATAACTATTATCGATTGGAATTTGGAATTGCTTGATGTATAAAGATTGATAGTGACTTTATATAACGTTTTTGTACGTTCTACAAAGAAACCTACTTGAAATTTCAAGCATGTCGACGTAACTACATTTATTCTGCATCCCGTGATATATCATGATATAGTAATAAAAATGAATTACGTAACCGTAACATACACAATCAAGAATAATTATATTATACCTAGCTAGCATGTTGATCTTTTGCATGAAACAAGAAAAGTGTGATATTTTTGGTTCATATCACGGTTATGTTATAAAAAGAAAAGGCTATATATTAATTTAAACTAAGTTTTGTATGTAATCAGGTGCATCGTGTATTCATAGTGTATTTTAGAACCATGCAACTTTTTATATTGAAATATGCAATTTATTTGCACTGAATCGTGCAACTATTAATATTAAAAATAGTTGCACGGTTCAGTATAAACAAATTGCATCTTTCGATATAATAAGTTGCATAGTTTCGAGAGGCACTATGATTGCACATTGCACCTGGATGCATATGAAACAAGAAAAGTGTTATATTTTTGGTTCATATCACGGTTATGCTATAAAAAGAAAAGGCTATATATTAATTTAAACTAAGTCTTGTATGTAATATGGTGCATCGTGTATTCATAATGTATTTTAGAACCATGCAACTTGTTATATTGAAAGATGCAATTTGTTTGCACTGAATCGTGCAACTATTAATATTAAAAATAGTTGCACGGTTCAGTATAAACAAATTGCATCTTTCGGTATAATAAGTTGCATAGTTTCGAAAGGCATTATGATTGCACATTGCATCTGGATGTATATGAAACTCACTCATTAATTTAAGGCAAAATCTCGGGCGAGACACTCTTATCGCGAGGCCATTACGAGACATTGTCACTTTTTTTCTTTTTAATAAAAATGATCTATTTTTAATTTAGAGTGTATCATTTTTTTAAATTTTGTCTTAATTATACATTTTTTTGTAAAGTGATGCAATTTTTTTAAAAGTGTAAAATGTATCACTTTTAAAAAATTTGCCTTATGATTCATTTCACATAAAATATTTTTCACAAAATAATACAACTTACTTTAAAAGTGCTTACGTATTTATGAAAATGTGATAATGGTCTCACACAATATTTGCTCTTAATTTAGTAATTAGTGATTTTCTCGATATTAGCAATCATAACAAATTAAATTATTCGCCACAATTATGCAAATTTAATTACGAAGAAAATAATATAAGTAATTAATCCAAGTGACAAATATATAGTTGTTTATTATTTATAGAGTAAAAATATGTATAGAATAAAAATCAACCTACATTAAAACTCTTTATAGGAATACTCTATGTAGAAATAAACTTTCCTGTCAAAAAAAAAATATGTAAAAATAAACTTTCTATACTAATAAAAAATTACTGTCCCAACTCGGGACCAGTTATATTTAGGAATAAACTCCTCATTGTAATAAGACATATTTTTTTCTGGTTCCGTCTTAAGGATTTATGCCTCCATATAAGAATAAATTACGTACATTATATATAAAAATTTATATACTAGATGACCTAAAATATTTATATATGGTTAATTGTGATGACATCTTAATTTTATGGCTTGTCACTACATCTTTCAACTTGCGTGTACGTAATAACTTGTACGCATAGACACCTTTTTTGATGTCATTTGCTTGAAATAGAAAAAAGTGTACTAATTTTATGAAAAATGTACATGTATTGAACAAACATTTATACACATGTGAGCAAGAACTATTGTTTAGTTTCTAAGTACATGCATATTAGTTGATAATATGTATTTTATATATTTTAAAAGTGTACGCATTTATTTTAGTCAAATTCATATTAATTAGATATATGAATTTGTTAATAAATTTAGTCAAATTTAAAAGTGTACGCATTTATTCTGAATTGAGATGAGATTTTAATTTTGATATGAAATCTGGTTTGCTTCTGGGTGTTCTTCAGGTTTTAATTTGGTGGTTAATTTTGAGATGAGATTATGGATGTATGATCGCCAATTTTATGTGTATAATTCAGATTTGTTTTTTAGATTATGGTGTTATTCAGATTTTTTTTTTTATTTGGGATGAAATTTGGTGTTCTTCATCAGGGTATGTAATTGGAGGGGATGAATTTTGGTGTTCTTCATCAGAATTTTTTTTTTATTTGGGATGAAAGTTGGAGGGGATGTAATTGTACCAGATCTGGTATTATTCATGAGATGTTATTCACGATTTTGGGCAGCCTGCGATCTGGTGTTATTCATGAGGGAATTATTAGGGATTAGGGTTAAAAATTGTGGGATTAAATATTACATCCTGAACCCCAAATTAATCAGATATATTAATTTAAAAAAAAAATAACCCTGAACCCGACCCGTGTAAAACCGAACCGAACCCGACCCAGAATCGACCCAACCGGAAACCCATTTCAATTTAGGGATTAAATATAAATTAGAAATGAAAAACAGAAATACACACGTGGCATCCAAAAATTAAAGGAAAATTAAAAAACAAATGTCATGTGTACTGTTACCGGTTGACCAATCGGTTTGACCGGTTTTGAGGGCCAAAATCAAAAAAAAGTTGGAACACACAAGGGGTATATCATAATGTGGTAACTGATGGGCCAATTTCAAATCGGCCCAAAGTTATTGGGCTGCAAAAAATTTAATCTCTTGTTAATATTATGAAATTTATATCATTAGACTTATAAATTAATATTATTAAATTTATCAATCGATACTACTACATTTATAAAATAATACTATGAATAAGATTTACAGAGTTTGAATCACAAATAATCCTATAATTTTGACCTCAAATAGATTTAATCCCATAAATTTTTTTATCTTCAATTTAGTCGCAATAACTTTGACAATGTTCACTTTTAATCTTAAATCGATAAAAACAATGTCATTTTTCCATTTTAATTTGAGGCTTTCTGAAAAATGTTGTGATTGGATCTGTCGTCTCTGAAACAACACTTAATTAGAAACAAACTCCATCTCTTAAAACAACAGTTATTTAAGGTACGAGAGAGTATTATATCTTCTTTCATTAATTGATCAATAAAAAATACTTTCTTTAAAAAAGAAATCACCTTTGTAGAGGGGCCCAATTTCTTTAAAAAAATACTCATCTGCAAAATTTCTTTTGTTTCGTAAAGACATTTTAAAAAGTAGTAGTAACTTTTACTACTATATGGTAGTACTTCTCAGCGTCCAATTGATGGCCTTAATTAGTTAGTCTTAATTAGTTAGTGAAAAGTAGAGTGGCCATAATGATTACTGCTACCTTTTTTTTAACTTTAATTGCCATTTTTAATTATTTCTCTTGAGTAGTCGCGAGAATAAATTGTAATAACAGATATTACAAAAAGGGGACTTCTAATTATGCGCTATATATTATTTAAAAAATACTACTCCCTCCGTCCCGTGATTACTATAACATTTGTTTTATTTGAACGTTCCAACATTACTATAACATTCCCAAAATGGAAACAAACATAATATTAATACACTCACAACACCCTTATTTTATTCCACTCAAATCCACTAAAACTCACTTTACTTGGTTTGCGGTCCATTTTTTATGTTGCAATAATCCTGGGACGAAGGGAGTATAAAGTTTTTTTGCACGATGCGTGTTTAGGTGAAAACAAGTTATATATTTAAAAAATACAATAAACCAAATACATTTAATCTTGTGGAAAATGCAAAATATATATACCCATTAGATTAGATTAGGGTGGTTGAATAATTTATATGTCATTTTGGGTGTGTTGTGAACAGATAGCGCGAGGTCGGCCCCGACCTAAGTATCCCGTAATAAAGAAAATGGAATTTTACCAAGGCAAGATTCTCGCTGATCGCCAGAAGGGACTTCGCGGCCCAAAACAGGTGATGTGCGACCAAAGCGACCTCGAGGACCTCGGACTGACACAAATACAGAGCATTAAATGCGACTGGACATATGTCAGACAGGCGGCGCCAAAGAACCTTCCTAAAACAGGTTTATGTTAGAGATAAAGCAGCAAAGGACGATTACGAATGACAGATCGAAGTATTTAAACGGCTAATTCCCTGTAAATTCGGGAATTACCTTGGGCGAAGTCCCAACGAGGTGCCAGAGGTCGACATGCCACGGGCGACCTCCCGCAACCTCAAATACAAATCACATCAGTCTTGTAGTATTTAATGTTTCTCAGAATAACTTTCGGCCCACTGCACTTGTAACTTAGGAGAGTGAGTTCCACTCTCCCAAACATTATAAATAGGGCTCATTTATGACCCAAAGAACTAGAGAATTCATACCATATCAAACCTCTTGCAAATTTACTTCTTGCATTCAAGTTCAACACTTATTCTCTTCACAATCATGAACAATTAATACGACTCTTATCTCATAATTACTTGTTTGTGTCATCAAGATCTTAAGCCACATTTAAGATCTCTAACCTCGATATTTTGATGCACTACAGGGTGGATAGTAATTTGACGAAATGGAATAACTCAAGATGTTAGAGTACCGCTCATTACTTACGTCGTGAGGTCATGAGTTCGAATCATCATTTACTCAATAAAAAAGAAGGTGGAAAGCAATTTATGTCTCTAAGTTATTAAATATTTTTTAAATTGTAAACTAAATCACCATCTTTCGTTTAATTGCAATTTAATCTTAAAGTTTAGATAATTTGCATAAAGCGGCCCACCCATAAGATTAATTTGCACAATGGGGTGTCGTGTTGGAAACCCATCACAAACAAGCGCAAAATAAATTGTCAAGAAGTCTAATTTACAATAATATTTAAATTTGATAATTTATTCGCAATTATTTAATATTTTAGATTAGACAACAAAATTTAATGATTTAATTTTCGGTTAAGCGTTAAATATTCGCAATTTGTGTACAATTCCGCTGAAAAAAATGTCAAAAAAACATGGCTGTTCAATTTTGCGACCTTCTTAATATGATGGACATAATTTGTAATTTTTTTATTATTATATTAATGCGTATGATATGTATTAAATTGGGTAAGGCCAACCATCTCATGTAATGTGTTACATACGATAGAAATTGGGAAATGTATTATATTTCCACACACAAAAAAAAAAAAAAGACTAAAAGGTGAAATCATATATATTGTTCTTGAAAAAAAATATTTATATACAGTTTTAAAAGTTGTATTTTTTTATTAAGAAAAAAAAAATGAGGTCGTACTTTTTACTTTCAATTTGTTGAAAAATGTAATATTTTTCTCCATCGCACGAAACATATTTTGTGAGGCGATTTCATATTTAAATATTTTGAGAAAAGACTAGATTAAATAAACTAAAAATGGTAATTCTTGGTGGGCAGATTCTGTCCTGGACAGAAAATGCTAAATGGGCATGGTGGGCTTGATTGAGGGCATATTCTTGGATGGACTTGATTGAGGGCAAAAACTTTTAATGATTCTGCCCTGGACAGAATCTGTTCATTTAGCACCTCCCAATTAAAAATTCTTGAAAAATAGACTCCTAATCAAGTCCTTTGTTTATCATTATCTAGCATGCCAAACACTGATTACCCCTTAAACCGACAGCATCCAATTCTCTAATCATTGACCACTATATATTAATTTGGATTTAGAATTAAAAGACTCACCAATTAAATACGATAGATTTATTAAATCTTGTATCTACAAAGCGCACTGTTCAATTCAATTCAAATGCATTTTTAAAATATACAAATTATTTTCATTGAAAAGTGCAAGTAATTTAGTGAAAATAACTTGCATATTTATATTAAAATAAATTGTAAATTTTAAAAATATTTTTTAATTACACGTGCACCTAATGCACAAGAAAACGCTTCATTAAGTAAAAATACTTATAGGAAAAACATATTTTTTTTCTCGAGAAATCCTAAATCTAGAACCATGTTTGTTTTAGGTCGGGAAGATCCAAATGGGAGATGGACTTCCCCCCATCCCGTTCACTTTTCTCATTTGCACATTCCATCCTTCATTCAATTATATTTTCATCCCTATTATACACCTATACAACTATACTCTAAAATTATCATATTAGTATTATTTTTTTTATACCAATTCATTCTCTCATACTTTTTTTACAACGATTCATTATCTCTCCTACTTTTTTTACATTTTTTTTATATATAATCATTATCCCACTAACTAACTAACTAATAATAAAATAATACATCATCATCATTAAAAAAATATTGATTTGACATAAAACTTCATCCACCCTACCACTTTCAACACAAAATAAACAAAGATTATTATTCATAAGATTTGTCCATCCACCTTTCTTTTTCATCTGAATTTGCCTCATCCACCTCAAGCCGAAAACAAACATGACCTAATGGATTTGGGTAAAATGAATTCGCGGTTCGACCATCCAATAATGAAGTTTTTTTTTTCTTTTGTGCATCATTTGAAAATGATTAGAAAAAAGTGAGTCAATCTATACATAGTTTTGATTTGACTTGAAGTGGGGTCTCCGCTAGTGGACGACGGTTTCTGATCCCCAAGATTAATCGGTGTTTCGACCGAATATCGAGTTATAAAAAAAAAGATTAAAAAAAAAAGAAAATTGAATTTTTAACTTAAAAAATACTCCTATTACAAATTTAACCGTTTACCCTAAAAAAAAAAAAAAAATTAAATATGTGAGTTGGAAATTGAGATGACAATGAATATGAGATTATGCATTAGTCAAAAAGGAACTCCAAATCAGGCTCCAATTAAGCTAATGAAGATAATTTCACATGCTTAAGATTTCACACTCACATTGGGATGATCACATAATTGACCATCCTGTCAAACTTAATTCATTATAAACGTTAATAAATGTATATGTTGTGTATAATATATATTGCTTTGAGTGAGTTGAACGGTGGAGCACAATATATTTTGACTTTATAATTATGCTTGGGAAACGTTCGAAAATTGTATGTCGATATTTGAAAAAATACTGTTGCATCACATGGAATATTGGCATATTGCAGATTTTAATTTTTGAAAATAAATACATAAATTTGGTAAGATATTAATAAGTTCACACTAACTCTTTCAAGTACTTATGTTGTTTTTTAATACTCGACATTTTCTTCATGAGTGAGTTGGGGTTGGGCCCAAAAATCTCATCCTCACAAAATCCATGGGTTATACAAAGCTACAATGAAAAATTACAATCATCATTTGATAAGAATCAATATTCTATACTCTTTCCATCTCATACTGGTTTACTTACCACTTTATTTCCGGCACGAGTTTTAATGTGATAGTTATTTATTAATATTTTATTAGTATATAACTTTTTGTGGGCAACAATTTTAACATGAAATGTAATTTTGAGATGTTAGGAGAAGATAGTTGAAAATTAAGTAGTTACTTTATTATCGTTTGAAAAAAAGGGTAAATAAGTATGGAGCGGAGGAACTATTAGTAATAATATCGATAAATATATAAAGAATTTGTGGTCCTAGATTTGACAATGTGATGTTTGAATTTGATCTGCTAAATTTATTCAAGTTCCTCTTTATGCTAAATATAATTTTCTTGAAAAATAATGACTAATGATGCCAAAGGAAAATCGGTAAATAAATAATTTATTTTCAATCATCATAAATTAAAATGACAAATAAGTGAATAACTAAATCATGGGCTTCAGCGGGTTGGGTTCGCCCAATGTAATCCAATGGGTTTGAATAATTAAGATTTTAATTTGGGTTCGGTTATTCGCACCCCCATAATTAGTAGATACACCTACATACATATTAACTACCAATTGTGCCCTTTTCATAAACCCTAAATTTCTTTCTTTTTATCTGACCATTTTTTTCCTTCGTTGTCCTTTCCTCTGCGCAACGCCATCTCTCCCGCCACCCGGCGCCGCCCAGCTACCCAGAACGGCCAACCGCTCCCGCTGCTACAGCGCCGGTCGGCGACCCAGAGCCGCCCATCGCTCTTGCCTCGGCGGCACATCTTCTCATATACGATATTTTTGTGAAAGACTGAAATCACCAATCTGAAAAATGAAGATGACGAGGAACAAATTTAATGACCCTTTTTGCAGTTTCAAGATGCGTGGTTTTCCTTACAGTACAAGTTCACAAACTAATTGTTTCCAATTTTATGGAGAAAGATGAAATTTGAAAGAAAAAATTCAGAAGGTTTTTATTTTTTCTCACTTCATTGTTTGCAAAAATTTCACAAACAATGGCATCTCTTGCGCATTGTTGAGAAAGAGAGTTCAATAAGATTCCTTTGTGAAATAAAAGTGGCAAAGTGCCGGTGCAAACACCAGGCGACGGGCGGCAGTCGATAAACTGGGTTTGAGTTTTGTCATTTCAGATTTTTGGCCTGCCCAACTAATTTCCTGTAATTTCCGGCGGTGGGCTGAAAACAGGATTTGAGTTTTGGACATTTCAAATTTAAATTTAAAATGACAAGGGCAATATGGGATTTTCATAAATTCAGTGGGTGTATCTCCTAATAGTGGGGTGTTAATAACCGGACTTTTAATTTTACGTTTGGGATTTTTTATTTGCAGTGGGCTTAAACTATATCACATGGATACTTCATACAAGTACTATTCTAGTACGAGTCCTATAATTTTTTTTGGAAATAATTACTAGGGAAGCTATTATTAGATACAATACAATTTGAAATTACACATTGTAATGTAGTCAGGGGCGGAGTCAGGATATATAATAAAATTTAAGTATATCATATATACATGGAAAGTACATTAATATTCATCTTAATTATAAAAATTATTTATTTATCTACTATTTTATTTATTTGATTGCATGAAACGGTTCACGGTGAGACAAAACATAATTTTGGCATAGCATTTTAACACTTTGTAAAAGATGTGTGTTAATTTGTGTTAAATTACACCCCCGTCTCATGTCACCTTAACACTTATACAAGTTTTTGTCATTAAATTTGTTAACAATACTCATTATAAAATATCCAAAGCATGCTATTATATTTTCTTTGTTATTATTAGTCGTATCAATCATACTTCAACTAAATTCATAATCACATTTTTAGCTACTTGCTTTCAAATTCGTAATACTTTTTGTTTACTTAATATAATTACATCGTAACATTCGATATGTATTTATTGTGTAAGGAAATTTTGTATATATAAATTGAATAATTAAATAAAAATATGTAAATTTAGTGAACATTATTCATAAAATGCATCTAAAATAAAATTATTAATAATTGTGGTTCCAACAAAAAAAATTAATAATGATGTAAAAATTTAAAATAAATAACTTCTCATGAATAGATAAAAAAAAGATAGTAAAGTAAAAGAAGAGAAATTAAAACATTTTTTTTAAAAGGTACAATTGTCATTCTTTACTATTTTATAATGTGAATTATGTGATAATTGCTGCATACTAATTTGGGCCAATCAATTACGCCCATCATTTCTACGGCGCAGGTTACTAGCACCCCCTTTTAGGAAATGCACCACCTTTTACAATTAATCACATACACCCAGCTAAAAGTTTCGAAAATATTACATAATTTCGAAACAAGTTTACGAAATATATATGTATTCTCAAAAATTATTTCCGAAATATTTCAGGAACCTACTGTAAAGAAATATCAGCAAACTTTTTCGAAAATATTAAAAAGTTTCATAAATATTTTGTCGAAATTTATGTATAATTTCAAAAATTGTCACCGAATTTTTTAAGTAACCTACTATAATCAAATTTCGGCTTAAAGTTTCGAAGATACTATAAAATTTCGGTATATATTTTCGAAATATATATAATTTTTCGAAAATTATTTTCAAAATATTTCCAGGACCCTACTGTAAGAGAAATATCGGCAAACTTTCTCGAAAATATTAAAAAATTTCATAAATATTTTGTTAAAATTTATGTATAATTACGAAAATTATCACCGATTTTTTTAGAATAAAGAAAATGAGTGGTGAACTAATCTAGGTGGTGTATTAATCCCTAATCTGGGTGGTGCATTTCCTAAGAAGGGGTTGGTAATAACCTGTGCCCATTTCTACACAACACTGAACCAATGCAACGACCTTGAGCCCAACTTGAAAGGCAATAACATATACTAATTTATATAGGGCACAGGTTATTAACACCCCCTCTTTTAGGAACTGCACCACCATGTTTAGTTTACCCAGGGGTGCATTTCTTAAACTACCCCTCCTTCCTGCAACCCTCATTCTCCATTGCTGTAGAGTTGCGCATCCACCTAAAGTACGAGTTCCATTTTTTGTCTGCGAAAGGCCGTCGCCCACCTCCTTCAATCGCGCCGCCCACCGCCCACCGCCCACCGCCTTTAATCGCGCCGCCCAAACCACCATAGCAGGTCTTCAAAACCGCCTCAGTGCCGCTGTATACACTCCACCACTGCCCACCTCCGCCAATTGCGCCTCCGCTGCTCTGATCACCCTGTCACCTATACTATGTGTAGATGTTAGATAATGGAAGAGAACATATTTTTCGATTTTCAATTAAGATTCCAAAAAAAATATATGCATTTGGAGTCAAATGATGATATGATGACAGTAAAAGCAGGGGTCTCGAATAATTTATTAGTTAACAATTGTGGCCATTGAATTCCTTTGATAAAGATGAAGAAGAAGAAAATATGCAGAAATTTATTTAAAAAAAATAAATTATGACTTCTGCAAAAAGTGTTTTCAAGTATAAAAAAACATTTCTCTTCTCAATTCTATCATCTCATGGAAAAGAAGTAAACAGTTTTGAAGTTCTCTCTTTTTTCTAATTTTTCTCATTTGAGTGAAAATAGGTGATTGTAATTAATAAGAATTGAGTGCTCTGTTTGCGGAATTCTAAGGAAGGGGGTGCAGTATGCTGGCAGGGCATAAAAGGGGGAGAGGGTAATATTGAAATTTTATCTCTTAATTAATATTATAAAATTGAATTGGTGGTGTATTTCTTAAAAGAAGGGGGGGTGCTATGCGAAATGAAATTGTGCAGGAGTCTTCAACTCCAATCAGCCAGTAATCTTAAAGAAAAAAAAAAAAAAAAAGATGAACATGATATACTCGATACAAGCGATTTTCTATTGTTGGGGCCTGTTTGAGATTTTCAGGCCCATAAAGCATTGCACACGCAAAAAAATTGCATATATACTAAATAATTTTGCATACATGCATGTACATATGCAATTTTATTTATAATTTTATACTACAAAGAGTCAAATTTTAAACTCAACTCATGCTCTATAGGATCGATCCTCCATTTGAACTATATTTGTACATATGATATCCTATTCTTTTAATTATTATAAGTGTTGCAATGGAATAAAAGAACATAATTATGTTAGCATTTCCTTACTTTCTTTTTTAAATTTCCACAACGATGGATGAAAGAATCTAAACGTCCATTTTCACATTTGATGTATCTTAATGCTATAATCTCAATTCTCGCCTCAAAAAGGTTGTACGTCAGACCTATAAAAATATTTTATATAAGAATAAACTCTCAATAATAATTAAAAATCACGATCCTAACTTAGGACTAGTTATATTTAAGAATAAACTTCACATTGTAATAAGTCATATTTTTTTTTGGTCCCATCTTAAGAATTTATGCCTCAATATAATAATAAATTATATTATATATAAAAATTTATATATCATTACAACTGAGATGACCTAAAATATTTATCTATATGATTAATTGTGACGACATCTTAATTTTATATCTTATCACGACATCCTTCAACTTGCGTGTATGTAATAGCTCGTCCACATAGGCACCTTCTTATTGAAGCCAAAATAATTATTTCCTTTAATATTGAACAAACATTTATACACGTGTGAATAATAATT
Source organism: Stenogyne calaminthoides (assembly GCA_037126765.1). NCBI lineage: Eukaryota > Viridiplantae > Streptophyta > Magnoliopsida > Lamiales > Lamiaceae > Stenogyne > Stenogyne calaminthoides. The sequence continues at coordinate 11,315,171 of JBBCBC010000020.1, forward strand.
ATTGTTTAGTTTCTAGTTGCAAGAATATTAGTTGATACATGTATTTTATATACTTTGAAAGTGTATGTATTTATTTTGATCAAATTCATATTAATTAGATATATGAATTTGTTAATAAATTTACATACATGTAGTATAGTATGTATTATATTGAATGTATATTTTTTTAAATCATTTTTTTTAATGTAAAACTCTATTTATAAATAACTTTCCGACACAGTAATATTTTTTCCGATCCCGACAATATAACTGTATAGAGTTTTTACTCATGGTGGATCCGTCCCTGCTAGGAAGGTACTACAAATTTTCTCATCAACTTTTAGACTCACTGATTGATTAAGTCTTGTATGCAATTAGATGCATCATGCACTCATGATGCATTTTATAACTATACAATTTGTTATACTGAAAGATACAACTTGTTTACACTAAAATCGTGCAACTATTAATATGAAAAAATAATTCACGTTTCAGTGTAAACAAGTTGCACCTTTCAGTATAACAAGTTGCATGATTCTAAAAATGCACTATGAGTGAGCGGTGCATCTGAATGCATAATGAGACTCACTCGTAAAAATTGCAAGATTTTATTTGGGTCGGGTCGTGTTAGAATCTCAAGACAAGATAAGACTTTGTTAAATGGGTATTATAAAGTATAAACCCTGAAAATTGGGTAATTAATTAGATCAGCATCACTGTAAATGCCTATGAACACACATGTGTTGTAGCTTCTTTAATATTAATGGATTTGGCCCACAAATGGAAATGGTAATCATTCTGTTGGAGATTCATGTACAAATCACCGACACTCCTCAACCTAATATTATTTTCTCCATTCATTTACCAACTCATATTTCTTAAACGCCACTCGATCCATCTCTCACATTCACAAAAAGAGCCATTTCAATTTCTGAAGAATTTTCAGTAGATTGGAATTTTGGGGAGAATGGGTGCATTGTGTTGGCCATCTGAACCGGAGGTAAATGAGTAAATCTCGATTCACCGCGACTCTTGTAATTGCCGGTCATTGCCGGAGGTTAAAGTAACATTGGCAGGATAATGTTATTGAATGTTATCAGGAATGTGGAATTATCGTTTTCACTGTGAAATTCAATTGAAGTACTGAATTGTTTGTCCCTTTTTTTGATTGAGAGGGCAAAATGTGTGTGTATATATGTGCATGCGTATAGGAAATTCTACTCATATTAGCATTACTCACCAGTTAGAATAGTATAAATGGGTATTTTCTTGCTTTTGATCTGCATTGTTTCAGTAGGAAGACTGATTACTACTGTTACAACTTCATGCTTATCTGGATGCAATATTTGAATTTTAATAAAAGGGCAAATATTTGAAGAAGCATGATTTTTGCTGTGTGTGTATTTGCATATGAAAGGGAAATGTATATAAAACCTTGCAACCCCTTGCCTTATTCTTTAGCTACTTGATAAACTGGCTTTATCCGATCTGATTTTATCCGTTTGTACATGATACCTTTCTTCAACTATTTTCTTTATAAAATGCTTCAAATTCAATTTTGCGTATCAGTGTGTGATAGGTGTCTGTTACTGTTTCAGTTGAATGCAATCAGAAAAAAAGTTGCTGAAATATCTGGAAGGGATCCCAAGGATGTCAGGGTTGCTGTATCCCCATATAGAATTTGTCCACTGGGAGCTCATATTGATCATCAGGTGTGTGCTTTGCATAAACTTTCAAGTGATTAGATTTTATAAATAATGTTTTTGGTAAGTTTTAGGTTATTATATGTGTTCTCTGACCTATTGATTTTTTCTACCTCTGGTATTACGAACGTGTGTTAATATTCTGAGCTAGAAATAACAGTGACATATTTTAGTATATTCTTATGTGTATTTATTTACCTTTTACTAATACTAACTAATACCAGGTTCTATTTGATAGTTGTCCTGTTATTCTTTTCCCTAGTTAGAATAAAGGGCCTTAAAACTTCTGGCTCTCTTACTAGGAACCAAAACCACTTTCTAATCTGCTGTTATTGTTACAGGGTGGAACCGTATCAGCCATGACTATCAATAAGGGCATACTTCTTGGTTTTGTTCCATCCAATGATGCTCAGGTATCACTCTTTCTAGACCATTGAAATACCATATTAGCAGGAGGAACAACATTTCTCATATTCACATATATCAATTTAAATCCATAACATTCGAAACTATTGTAACAACATCCCAAAACTGGATTACAAAATTTTATTGGAATCTTACTGAACTTTGGAAACAGACTGAAGCACATTAACCTTCTATAGCCTACTTCGTGGCACAAATTCTTCATTAACTTTGTGTTTAATTTTGTACTACATGAAACCTACAAATTAATGAGGAATGTTGCTATGGTGAATTATGAGGGTTAAACAAAATGAATCAAGGTTAAAATTCTCCTCCCCCTATTTTCCCATTTGATAAAGAGTTTGAATTAATAATATAACAGTTAAAGGAGTACTTAAACTGCATATCTTGGCATTTCTGCTTTAAGTACTATGATTTTAAAAGGTGAGCAGTTTTGAAGAATTGGTTGTGAGCTTTGCGGACCTTTCTAGGATTGTAAATATTTTAATTTAATTTTGTTTTGCTTCTTTAGGCTCTAATACAATCGGGACAGTTCAAAGGTGAAGTTAGGTTCAGGTGATCACTGGTACATTATTTTTTTCTAGAGTTTTGATACAAAATTGTTCTAGTTTCTGATTTAATAGAAATTTCATCTTGTTGTTCATGTCTCAGCATATACAGACCTGTGATTTCCTACTTGAGAGTTTGTAAAACTATCTCATCCACAACATATAATTGATTCAGCCTTCACAATGATCAATGTATGAATACATTTCATAAAATTTCGATTGTTTTCAATGGTTAGATTTATGAAGGTATCTTGGTATTGGCTGGTTCTCTTTATTTACATTGATATGCCTTCACTTGGAATGAATACAAATTGATTGTTATTGTTTCTTTTATTGTGATATGCAATATCATATTGCCTCATTCTTTAGTGAAATCAGATAGCTAATCTTGTATGTAGTATGATATGCAATGTATTTTTATAAGTGGGGGATGTTGCCCCCTCTAAAAATTTCTCCCCAAAGTATTTTTATATGTGTGCATTCGCATAAATATTGAGATACATATGCATATGTGTGAAAAATTATTGAGACTTATATACTAATGAAATAATTTTTTCTGCATGCCATTGGCTTCATAGGGTAGATGAAGATCAACTTCCGGGAAATGCTGCCAAATTAAATGGTTCAGGTCATGTGAAGGGTTCTTCTATTTCACAGGAGGAATGTAGCTGGGGAAATTATGCTAGAGGAGCAGTTTTTGCATTACAGAAAAGAGGAAACCATCTAACACAGGTGCTTTTGTATTCTTTTCTTCCCTTTCTTTACTGCATTGCTTGCCTTAATTTTGTATTCTAGGTCAATTTTATTGGTAGAAAAAAAATGATTTTTAAAATTTACAATTAACAAAGTGGTATTGTCAAACTGTGCTAGCAATACTGCAATCATATGAAAACTGGACTTTTTAGTGTTTCATCGAGTCAAAGGAAGATGTTTGGGTTAGGAAAAAATACAGAGTTGTTCTTTGGGCGTCAGGTCATAAGAACTTTATAGATGTCCATGTTACGAATTTAGTTAGAGATTGGCGCTATTGTATTAAGTGATGCTGTAATCTGTGGTGTCTCTTCTTCTTTATCTGTTAAATGGATCTCTCATCCCTTACACTTCCTCCATCTATTAAATCTCTTTATTTCCTATAAAGAATAGATAGAAAATGAAGTCCTGACATTTAGTTTCAGCCTTTTATCTCAACTGTAATGAGGGCTAGAAATTTTTTTGGTTGAGAATGAACTAGCAATTTTCTTTCATGTGGTAGTTCATAGAAACAAGAAAAGAAGTAAGTGAATTTATTTTTGACTCTGTTTCCCCTGAAACTTAAATAATATCTTAAATTGTAGAACATGTGGTCTGAATATGAGTTAGGGATCATGTAAAGGTATTTGATACTCCCTCCGTCCCTCTCTTGTTTGGACATTTACTGTAGACACGGTATTTAATGTATGAATTGTTTATTAGTATTTGAGGGGATAAAGTGGTTTTTAGTTGAGGGTATTATAGACTTTTCTCCTTTATCATTAAAGTAGATAGAAGGATAAAGTGGTTTTTAGTTGAGGATATTATAGACTTTTCTCCTTTATCATTAAAGTAGATGGAAGGATAAAGTGGTTTTTAGTGTGTATAAAGTAATGGCATGAGGTGTAATTTTTGAGATGTTGGGAGGATATAATTGTAAAAAACAAGGTTGCTTTATTGCCATTTAAAGAATGACCAAATAAGTGTGGAACGGAGGGAGTATTAGATAATGAAAATCCCAAGTTACCCTCTTTTTTTGCCTTAAAATTGAAGCATTAAAGTTAGCATTGACAGGTCATAGTGGCTTGATAAGTATTTTTCAACTCATTATTGCTTTGATGATGCTAAATAGCTCAGGTATGTATGGTTAAGTTAGCAATTAATTCCTTTTAAGTCTGTAAAATAGCGTTCCTACCATTTAAGTGGATAACTCATATGCAGTATTTCATTTTTACTTATATAGTTATGCAGGATATTCATTAGACAAACATAATTCTTATTTTGCAGGGAATTATTGGATATATATGTGGTGCAGAGGGGCTAGATAGTTCGGGGCTTAGTTCTTCTGCTGCTGTAAGTGTACTTTTCAGTCTTTATGAGCTTTAATTTTGTGAATTTGTTGTCTTTGTAATTTATCTTTTTTAATTAAATGAGTAATTCACATGTCAAGCATGATGAAGGTCAAGTGTGTTTAGGGTTATTATGGCATTTAGCTGGCAGAGTTGGACCTTTACATTTGAACTTATTTCGAATTCCTACTCAAAATGCATGTTAAATAGACTTTACTTAACCTTTTGGTGTAAGTATTAATTAAAAGAGAAAATTTTGCATGAGACAATATCATATAAATTTTTGTGTAATTAAAAATAGGTATAATTTAGTTTATTATGCAAACGTTTGTGAGCTCTCTTGTTTGACAGGTTGGCGTGGCCTACCTGTTGGCTTTTGAAAGTGCAAATAGGCTTATAGCATCTCCCACAGAGAATATTGAGTACGATAGGTATAATCTCTTAATACAAATAACGAGTCTTTAAGACTTTAAAAATGCTTTATTTTTCTGATTTGGTTATTTAGGTGTCATGTTTTTCGGCTTTATATTTGCTTTGAAAATGTTCATGACTTGTACGATTCTTATTTCTGAGTTTGATCAAATGCTGAAAATTATATGATCTATAATCATTCGTCTGGAAACATGCAGGTTAATTGAAAATGAATATTTAGGTCTGAAAAATGGCATATTGGATCAGTCGGCCATCTTGCTTTCAAGCTATGGCTGTTTAACTTGTATGAATTGCAAGGTAAATTTTCCCATATCTTTACATTCATATTTTCAGGATTTGTCATTTCCAAACCGCATGCTTTATGTGATTTAATAAGCTATTCTGCACACATAGTTAGTTGTGCAAAACTTTGTCATTCAAAGTTTTGGGAATGTATTTGGATTTGTAGCTTCTAAAACTTTCTTATGTTCATAGTTAATATATTTGCGACATGTTATCAAGATTCACACTTCGGTTTTCATTCTTTATCAGATTTGAGCAAACTCTAATAGATTAGTTCAGAGCAAACTATAAAATATTTACAGCTAATTTCACTAATACAGAATAAGAAAGAAACCTGGTAAATTTTGCAGACCATTATATATTGTTCATCATCCACCTCGACTATATAGTCCTTTCATGAGTGTACAATTTATTTGCTCTGAAACCTGACATCTGTTAATGAGTACAAATGAATTTGACTGAATTCATTTTCATTTTCAGAATTATTATCTGTTTATTCTTTGTTTATTTACCTGTTATTTCTTATGCATATTGGTAACCCTATTTTTACAACACTGCTACTTGTTCCTTTTTAGTTAAAAAAACTCTCATTATTTACTTGTTATTCATATGTATATTTTTATTTATTTATTCTGTGAGCAGTTCCTATTCCATTATAGTTTTAAAAAAATTGAGTCTTATCTTCTTGTGCAGACCAAAGAACACAGACTTGTACGATATCCAGCATTGTATAAAAATCTCGACAATGAAACAGAGAAGCAATTCAAGATATTACTGGCATTTTCAGGATTGAAGCAGGCTTTGATAACAAATCCAGGTTATAATTCCCGTGTTGCGGAATGTCGAGAGGCTGCAAAAATTCTGCTTCAGTAAGATCCTTGTTATATTTCTGGCCTGCTAAAAATGTGGCATTTCCTAAATATTAACTAAAGCAGTATTACAACATTTAATATGTGATAAAAATGTCATTATAGTACACTGATGATTAGTGCTTGCCTCGAATAATCTATAGCTGTTCATAAAAAATGATGGGAAAAAAATAAATGAGAGAAAATACTAGAATTTTTCGGTTAAGTTCATGCTGTTATATATTGATATAGTATGAACAACTTAACTTCTGTTTATTCGTAAATAGTTAGAGGAAACTATTTAGTGGGTTCTGTTGTTTTGAGTCATATTAAAAGCTTTACTATAATAGGCTAGGTGCAGAGGGTACCCAACACTGATCTTAGGGCCTTGGTTTTCACTTAACTAAAGGAAGCTTTGTATAACTTATCCTTTAAATGTGACAAATTATTATGTAAATAACTCGAAGTACATATAAGTACTAACAATTCATATATTTGGGTTTGAAATACGTAAGCATGGAAAATTTCAACCCGAAGACACTCTAAATAATGGTTTTTGCCTTGTATTCTTCTTTCAAAGAATAAGTATTGCCTTGTGTAATAGGTATTTTCTTCTTGGTGATTTAGTTTTGAGTAGCCTAGCAGATAAGCTAAAAACAATTATGTTTCTTTTTTTACCAACACATCTGCTTATTTTTACAGGGCTTCAGGAAATGAAGGGCTGGAGCCTCTCCTATCCAGTGGTACGTGCCATGACTTTCTTAGGTGGTGTTGCAAATTCTAAAAGTAGAGGAAAATCCCTTATTCCCAAAAGCTACTCACATCTTCTGAAAACAACCAATTCTAAAAGTTGTTAATAGAGTTTGCAAACGCACCCATAGTTTTGTATGCATGTACAATTATCATCCTCAGTTTTGAGAATCTGTTAAATTTTCTGCAGTTGAACCAGAGGCTTATGAGGAGCACAAGGTACTTGCTTGCCTTTTTTTTATTTATTTACAGGGCATTACACATAATACATTATGAGTAACACTTCCGCAAACACTTGACCTAATTTTGACCAAAAAATTTCAACCTTAACTATTTTTTTATATTTTCTCGCGATCACAGATATATGTTGTCAAAAAGAATTAGTTCAACTAATGAAAATTATCAGCTCATATGATAAAAAGTTTTGTGCTTGGTAAAAATTGAATGGAATGGAAAGGCAAAGGGAATGGAAAAGCAAAGGAATCAAAGTCATACATCTCAAAATGGTGAGGTATGAGGTTTCCTTATTTTAAGGGAATCAAAGTCATAGTAGTGTAATTCCAAACACACACTATGACTTTGATTCCCATTCCTTAGCTTCAAACCATCCCAACCAAGCGAGTACTGTTCAGCCTATAAAGCATGCTTTCTTTTGTATGAATTAACATTATTTTGTATGAACTAACAATTCTCATTATATTTTCAGTATATTTGCGAATGAATCAAACTTTGGTCAAAATTAAGTCAAATTGCACCAGAGGTGCAACTGGTGCATAGAAGTTTTGTCATACATTATCACTAGTATATATTCCCTTTGAATTAAGTGTAAAGCCATAACTAATGCTTAAGATTATTGGTCAGTTCTTCATACTTTGGCCTAAGCTTCATTTTCTGTCCTTTCTTTCCACCTTTTAAGGTCAATCTGTATAATTTCAACTGCAGAACAAATTAGAACCCAGTCTTGCAAGAAGAGCGGAGCATTATTTCTCGGAGAATAAGCGAGTCTTGAAAGGTATTATTTCCTGCACTTAGTTCTAAAAGTGAGAATTTCTTTTGTAATGCATTTCTCTCTTCTTTATCTCCTGTTATTCATGAATCACTACTCTGCTATTCATTATGAATATAATTCAAGGACTCGAGGCATGGGCTTCTGGAAATCTGGAGAGTTTCGGAAAGCTTATCTCAGCCTCTGGCCTCAGTTCTATCCACAATTATGAGAGTGGTACGACATCTCACGATTCTCACCGTATTCATTCTCTGATATATTATTCACAACCAAGAAGTATTACCAAATGCAATATATGATATTACAAAGCTTCTTGATTTTTCATTGAATAACACTCTTGTACGTTAATCATAAGGTGCAGTAGCACACAACTAATACTTTTTCAGTGAAAATAATTAAAACTCACAAACTAATACTTTTTAATAGAACAATTAATACTATTTAAAAGTACACTTGAATTGCCAAATAAAATCTCATAGTTTACTTGAACATTAACAGGTTGTGAACCACTTATTCAACTACACGATATCCTTGTGAAGGCACCGGGTGTTTATGGAGCTCGTTTCAGTGGAGCAGGATTTCGCGGATGCTGTATTGCATTTGTAGATGCTTGTCGTGCCCTGGATGCTGCGTCTTTCATCAGTAAAGAGTATGCTAAGCTCCAGCCCAAGTTAGTAAGCCAGATTGATCAAGACAAGATGTTCATGATATGCGATGCAGGTGATTGTGCTCGTGTAATTTGAATAGCTACCAATACAACACAGCAACTACACAAAACAACGAGATTTGATATCATGATTTCTGCAAATTTGATTCATTGCAACGTTACAAGGACCACATTTTGCTATATGTAGGGATGTGCAAAGATCAATTCGATTACTGGACTGAATCAAGAAACGATACAAATAGAAAAAATTTAAAAAATGCAAACCAAAACCTAGCAGAATCATACCAGAATTTAACCGGAACTGAAACAGTCAGTTAGAATTATAATTAATTTTTAGTTTATTTTTTTATTGAATTTGAAAAATAAGGTCTCCTGTACACTAAATGTGTCAGTGCAATTTAAATATAATTTTTAACGTGCAATATATTTTGCTAGAACATTCAAATTTTTTAGTGTTGAACAAATTGAATGTCTGAACAAGTTGCACGTTAAAAAAAAAAATTTAAAGTTGTTTGATGCACCTACTCCATTCCAGACCTTGCTTTGAATAATATATTAACTGATTTTCATTTGGATAGAGCAGTAAAAATATACAAAAGAATTGATTAAATATAGAATTAGAGGGGTTTTCTCTACTGGGATGAGTTTATAAATAACCAACATAAAAATAAAAGTTTTTTTTTGTCATAAAATTTATAATCATTATTTTTTAGCAAAGAGAATATATTTTTTTTCCAACTTTACCATTTTTTTTATGCTTTCATTATTTTAGTTCGTACTACCATATATACACCTCGTATCAACATTATTTCAGTCTGTACCACCCTTCAATTAACCTCGTACCACTATCACTTCAGTCTGTAAATATCGTTTCAGTCCGTACCACTATTTTATTAACCTCGTACCACTATCACTACCGTACCACACTTATTTCAACCCCGTACCACCTTATTTTAACACCGTACCACTATCATTTCACCCCGTACCATAATTTAATTCAACTTGTACCATCATTTTTAAATTTGTACCACAATTTAATTAATTTCATACTACACTATATTAATCCCGTACCACCATTTTTTTAAATTTTTTGTTAACTTTTTTAAGGGTATAATTGCCCAAAAATTAATTCTCTTGCCTAAAAAAGAATGAAATAAATAACTTTGATAAAAAAGAACTTTTTAAATGAAAATAGTCTAAAAATGGGGGTTTTCTCTATTTCAAATTGCAACACTTGCGACCATTTTAATTTAAAAATCATAGATTAGGAATTTTCAACACAGTTGGTCTTTTTCTTTTTTCTTTCTGTGGTTTTCGATTTTCATATTATGCACACTGTGTACTCTGCATTAATCATATCTCGCAACATAAGAAATCATTTCGCACATGAGATGGTACAACTTTCTCAAGTACCAAAATCAAGTATACATTCATTCAATTAACAAAAAAAAGGTTAAAAGTATTATATGCCAATTGAAGGAGTGGGTAGAGTTGATTAGCCTCATAGTATCGTCGGAGACTAGTAATTCCCACATCCTACCAGGCGGCATAATAACACGAACATATGGACGGACCAAATTGCCATCATTCCACGCGCAGAATTGCTGGTGTTTCAAGTTCTAGGCTTCTTTTGAGATTGATCATCCCCAGGGTCTGCCTTGCGCTTGATGTTTAAGTGCTCAACCTGAACGAAAAGCACGTGATCAGGAAACAGTACGAGCTACAATATTATATTAGGGGAAAGAGAGTATTTTTTTCCAAGTATAGATTTTTTTTTGCTGACCTTTTTATCGCCAAGCATGGGGGTCAAGCCTCCAGCAAGGTCCTTTTCTACTGTTGCAAAACCACTTCTGGGATCACTAGTTTGCCTGCAGAAGTAGCAGATTAAAAGCCAATTAAAACAAGGGCAACATAAATTTACATATACGTAGAGAAACCGGAAAACATCAAAGGGGAAAAAGAAGAATTGAAATTGAAGCAAAGAGCATTCAGCATGCTTGAAGGTAATTGTCTCCATTGATCACTGGATATAATAACTAAATTTAAACATTATGACACTCTGCGCAACTCTCGCCGATAAGTTTCCTATCCACTTTCGTGCGTCCCAAATTATTGTTCACTAGTTAAAGTCATTAATTATTTCAATTGACCAAAATGACCATATTTAACACACTTTCAACAAAAATCCAATGGGCATTTAATTTTTTTGACATTTTGCGTTTGGTTAAATAGGAAGAATGTAGAAAAACTTACAATTCCAATAAAACATTTAATATTTTTTCTTAATCTGTGAAACTTGTCCAAGCCTATCTTAGTGATAGGGAAGGAGTGTCATTCTGTCTATCATCTTTATTGCCACAATTTACAATCTATGTAAGAGAACATTAAATTGATTAGTGAAACATCATTTCACCAATTCTCTAATACAGCTGAGTGCATAATGTTGAATATTAGTTCCCAAAAAGCAGGTTTTTTGGCATTTTTCTACTTAATATTCCATATCATCAATGTAGTCGAGTAACCCGTGAATATTATGCAACTCATAAAAGTCACTGGAAGAGTAGAGGATCAAGAAAGCGTACCCCGGTTTAATATTCCCACTTAGAACAAGATATGGTGTTTGTAGTTTAGCTTGAGCTTCCCTCATTCTCTCCACTGAAAGTGATGGTGTATCTGCATTTTTCATCTGCTTTACCTTCAGTTCCTCTTGATACTGCCTCATGCGCTTTTCTTGTTTCATTTTTCCAGGACCTTTTCCATGGAACTTGTGTGAAAGTAACCGAAAGGCTTCTTTGGGTGTCAACTGTGAAAGAGAAAAACAATACCTCATAAGTAACAATTCCCCAGTAGAGACTCGGATAATTACAACAATGCAAAGTGATATGATAGCATGATTACTTCTGTTGCATGGTGAAAAGTCACTGTTTATAAGGTCACCAGCACCCGATATTTATCTACTTTTAAAAATCTAATTAGCCCAGGGGTGTTCACCTAGCTGAAAGAATGGACAAATACCTTAAATTGTGCAACGGAAATGTTTAAATTACACTCAGATTAGTTCAATCCTGATCCTAGGCTCCTGATCATTCATGTAGTGCTAGGTTTTTAATCTAGTTCACTACAGAAGTTCAGAAGAATAATTTGTCATGAAGACTTAAAACCATATATACCATAACTTTATATCAACAAGTTTGTAATTAGTACCTGGTAGTTACTCCACCCCCTCCCCCACTTCAAATTTAACTGTCTTTTTAGAGTAAAAAAATTGTGCCAAATATTTGTCTCTTGGTTTTCCAAGAGAATTTAAATATTTTACTCCAATATTGCTTGTGATACGTTTCATGTATTGAGATACAAGAATCTATGCAACACATCCAAAATGGTATATTAGTCATTTTATACAATAATTACAAATATTAAATGACTTTCTTAATTTAAGTGAAACACCCAAAAGCGACAGTTAATTGGAATGGGAAGAGTATCAGTCATGTTACCAAATCCAACCTCCTAAATGCACCACTTTTACTATGAGCTACACACATTGTCAAACTGATGACCACCATAGGTGAACAATGCAACTAGAGACTAGAGTCCTACCGTATTGGAGTATTATATGTAACACCAAAAATATAAATAAAAGTCAATGCCAGATGTATAGATAAAATTATATAAGGTGAGTCAATAGAACACTTACGATTCGTCCATACTCATCTGTCCTTTCGATGCGTATCTCCTTTGTTGCATCACCACCAACAATGCCAACAAGTTTGCTTTTCTTCTTGTCCATATTCCGACCGCCCCATTCGATTGTTTCCTTAAGTGTTCCACGATCTTTTAGAAGCTTGAGAGCGCCAGCTAAACCCTTACCAAAGGTGGATTCATGAATTGTCTCATCTGGAGTGACTTCCTCTTCATTTTCGTGTGAAGGGGCCCCATCTTCTGCAGTTTCCTGCACCTCAGTCCAGCCATTATCGGCATCCTTCATTTCCTGATCAGAGGTGATGTGTGCCAAATCTTCTTCCATAAAAACATCCTCACCCTCGGGTTTGTTCTCTTCTGAAATAATACATAATACACAAGTATTACAAGAAATAAAGATAAGTATTGGCCAAGCAGACAGCACAGGCATGGTATGCTTAAGGAAATTAATCTGCTGAAAGAGAATAGAAACAATGCTGTAACACGTGAAGGCATGATCAAATTTCAAAAACAGTAATTGACGAAAATGATATAGGAAGAAGATTATGTAAGAAGCACAGACAATTTCTAAAGGATTAAACATAACAGTTCTAAAATAAGGATACTATACCACAGCCAAAAAACTAAATTGAACTAAAAAACCCAAATAAGATTGAGATGAGAAATAGGAGAAAAACATCAGTCAGTGTTTGATAATGAGCTGTATGAAATATATCCAACATAGAGTTATGAGTATGAATTGGTTCTTTCCAAAACCCAACATTAAAACATATTGCTAAGACTACCATCCATAAATGCTACCGCGGTCTAATTGTTTATGTGATAGGCTAACAGAACTTTAAGGAACAATAGATTTAAAATTGTTTTATCACCTATTCAGAACTCGGAATCAAGCCATAATTTTTTTTATTCCTGTATTCTTTTCCATTCATTTTCAAGCAGTAAACAGAATAAAGAAGAGTGTTAAGTTTCAGAAAGCAACACCTTCATCAAGCTGCAGACCCCAGACGAATTCTTCCATCTCCGTGAAGACAACCTTGTTCTCCGGTTGATCCCCAGAGCCAGTATTTGAATTTCCAGCAGTTGAATCATTGGCAGCAGAAGAGTCGAGGAATTTTATCATCATTCGTCCAGATTTTTCCTCCTCGCTTTGTTTCCTCAAGGTATTTTTCTTGCCCTTTCCAATGATTTCCGGAGCTCATCGTCATCATCCCCAAAAACAGGTTTGTCTTCTTCTGCTTCTGTCTGCTTAGCATTTACTTGATCTTTTCGGAGTGCTTTAGATGCCTCATCTGCCCTAGCATATGCTGACTGATAAGCATTGAGTCTATTTTCAGCCTCGATTCTCTCTTGTTCCTCTTTAAGACTTTGCCTGCTCCTATCTTTTCGTGACCCAAGATCCCCAGCACCCAATCCAGCAGATATAGCCTCTGCTTCAAGGGCATTTAGGTCCAACTTCTCCTTCTTCCTCAAAGACTTCTTTTTTTTTCTTTGGCTTTTGAAACTGAGTCATTTCTTCTTGGGTATAATAATCTGTTGATATTTTCCCAGCTGAATTTAGATCTTCACCATGCTTGCTTGTAGACACCCCTTGAATCCTTTTCCGGAGCTGATATTAATTGCAAACCAAAATTAGCCAACATAATCCAAGTTGTATGACAGAAACTAATCGTATACTATCATATATACATAATACACCAAACAGATCAATCACCTCTTCCAATTTCCGTTCAGCTTCGCCAGTGAAACGTCCACTTGAATCGAGAGTTAACCCCTGTAACAAATTATATGGAATGTAAATGCATGCATGTAAACACAAACAAGCACATACAAATCCTGCTAAAGAACTAGATTGAACCTCATCTGAAACTGGATCATCATATTGTGGAAGCATTTTCTTTTCGAAGCCAGGTTCATCGTTGAACCTAATATAACAAAACGGAAGAGAGATAATGAGTTATCGTAAGAGGTAATACTGTAAACAAAGCTCTATGCCTGGTTATTGGTTAATCTTACTTGTCATCATAAGTGCCAACTTTCTTCTTTGCAGCTTTGTAAGCGTCATCCCTTTGTTTTTGCTCTCCAATCTCCACATTTTCAAGAACATCAACCTCTGGTATATACAATGTAACGTCACCTTAGGAAATCTGAGTCCAGAAAATACCCCAAAAGATGAAAAAAAAAGGAGAAAATAAGTAATAAAGCCTATAAAAAAAGTGCTTAAATATTACCTTCATTGACGTCCCCATCAGCAAGTATGCTTTGATCCTTCAGCGTTAAAACTACTGCCCCACCTTCAAGTACCTTGTCAATCCCGTGAAGAACTTTGACTCCCTTCAAGTGTTCTTCCAATAGATTATAAAAGACAAAATTTCAGAACTTGCTGATATAAATGCAGACTAGGTCATTCACTATCCAAAGTTGGGCATTCTAAGAAGAGTACTTGCAGTCACCCATTTCCTTTCATTTTTTATAGCTACTCTTTCAACCATTCATCACTAGGTATCCAAATAACAATTAACACAATGCATCAAATTTAATAGCACATAATCTCATAACAAGAAGTCTGTATTGGAAGCGTGAGAATAAAGAAAACAACTTCAAATGTATGCAATGGAAAGGTTTCTTAAATGAACAATAGTGTGCAAGCATGAATTTAAGCAAAGATACCTGCTGAGTGTTGAGTTCCTGCCTCATCATCACTTTCTTCTTCATTCATGTTGTCCTGTTTCAGTAAAAAAACTTGTCATCATAATTTTTTAAAACTAACCATTCACTACACAAAGACAAAACAATCAAAGTTATCCTTTTAAAACAGAAAACTGAATGAACAAAATTTAATCAACCTGCTCCTCAAAAATCTTCGAAAGCTGCAAGGCTTTCTCCTTATCAGCATTCCTTTTCTCTTCAATCTTTCTGCTCTTGTTTACCCAAGATAAAATCTCAGAGCCACCTTCAGATGACTTCATCAACCTTTCTTCTCTAATTCTGAAACCATAGCAAAGATCCACTTCTAAGTCTCATCCCCGTGAACCATAAAAATAATATTATCACTACACACTATCACTAAAAATAAATATTAATCCTGAAATTGGTAGTTAATTCCATTTCTACAAAGAGAGCAGTTATATACTTTCAAATCACAATATGTAACCGAAAGACAGGGCATGTTTTTATTCCATAAGGAAAAGGTACATAGTGTTGTTCTATATGGTGACACATGTGGCATCTTATCATATCATTTGTTTGTGATTCATTTTATGAGTCGTGTCAGGCTATCATTCCACCCCTGGCTGTGATGTTGCCATGACACATCGATTAAAGGTCTTCCAACCAATAAGATGAAGTGGAATAGCTCAAGCGGTAAGAGCACCACTACCTGTGCCACGAGGTCATGGGTTCAAGTCACCAATCCATTTGCCCAATCAGAAAGAAAAAAAAGGTCTTCCAACCAATTAACCAGATATCATTTGGGCATTATATACAACACATGAACAATTGTTTTTTTTTTTATCGGGCAAAGTTAGTTGTTAGTTGTTAGTAGTTAGTACACCAAGCACCCAAATACTCCACGAAATCACCAATCCACCTTATAACTCCTATAACTCCAAATTCGTTCCCAAAGGGAATCGAACCTGGGTCTCCCACTCAAATGAGGAGCCCAGTGGCCAGGTGGGCTAAGCCACCTGGTTAACACATAAACAATTGTAGTTATCACATCACATTATAACTTCCCAACCTGTTACTATCAGAGGCCATCGCACTTGATCTCAACAAATGTCAATAATATTATAATATTGCACCTCGTTGATGAACAAAATATTATAAATTTTTTGGCAGCATCTCATAAATGGCGCAAAATATTAACACTCCTAAAAATCCTTAAATCATGCAGAGAAGATTTACAAGGAAAAACAGATAATATTCTCATAAAAAGAAGTAATATAAAATGCATTGAAGAACTGCAAAAGGCACTGGCGTTTAACTTACCTAGAAATGCGTTGCTCAAGATCCAATGTTAATTCGTGGTTCGTTGCGACTGAAATCTCAGCCTTCTCTTTCTGTTCGAGAGTTTTGGAGTCATTCTCAGCATCAGATTCATCCCTTTTCACATCCTTGTTCATTCCATGAGTCTCATCCTTCTGCTTACGACTACTTCTATCTCTGTCGCCTGCCCTATCTTTTTCTTGATCTGCTTGCTTTTCATGCTCTCTATTTCTCTCTTTCCCCTTCTCTTTCTCATCTTTACTTCTATGTTTAACACTTTCCCGTTCCCTCTCCCGATCTTTGTGTTTTTCCCGCTCCTTTTCCTTCTCCTTCGCCCTGTCCCTTTCCTTCTCCCTATCTTTTTCCTTATCTCTGCTTTTCTCTTTTCCCCTCTCTTTATCCCGTCCTCTGTCTGCATCCTTATCGAGTTCTTTATCCCTCTCTCTTTCTCGATCCTTTTCCTTCACAAGATCCCTCCGTTCTTTATCTTTTTCCCTGTGCTTCTCCCCATCCCTATCACGGATTCTATCCTTTTCTTTCTCATCTCTGTCCTCCTTCCTCCTATCCCTACGATCCTTCTCAGAATCTTTCTCTTTCTCCCTTTCCTTCACAATACGGTCCCTGCTCTTGTGATCTTTCTCCTCTTTTCGTCCACTCCCTTTGCTCTTATCTTTGCTATGCCTCCCAGACTCCAGTACTTCACCGGATTCAATCTCTTCCAAATCATCATATTCTCCAGTCCACCTCTCCCTCGTTGAGGTGTCATCTATGTTCCGTCTCTCAGCACTTCTCCCACGCGCAGATTCAGCTAGGTCCGCCCCCATTGCAACAAGATTAGAAGATGATTTCGACTTTGGAATCGAGTATCCGTATTATCACCTACGAAGGAAAGAAAAATAAATCCATCGGCAAAACCTTCTTAAAACATTATGCAGCATACAAATATTAAAATTGAAACCAATAAGTGGAATTTCCATATAATTTACAACCTCCTAGATGTATTAATAAATTCGGTGGATTAAACCGTATAATTATGCACCCTTCCTTCACGAAGAATAGGTTTACCATCTATTGTACAGAAGCGCTAATTCCAAAACCTAAATAATTACGATGATAAACGAATCGGTTCATAGCGGCCATACTCGCCGGTAATCTAGCGACTGGTAGCCGGAACTGAATAACTATGAAAAATAAAACAGACGCAAATAGCAAAGAACGAAAGATTACCTTCAAGTTCTTCGCTCAGAGTTTTGATGTCGCTTGATTTTCGCCCTAACTTTTTTTTGTGTATTAATCTGGAATGGAAGGATGGGAAAGATGAATGGGCTTTTACAAGAAAAGAATTAGACCAACAAGCCCATAATGTCCGGTTATATACACCCCCAACATTAGTAGATACACTCCTTTTATATTTTTGAAAGTTTAATATAAATTATAAAAGTACTATATTATCCCTTAACCTACGTTAATTTACTCAAACTCAACCTTAGTATATAGGGATGACCAAAAAGTTTAAAAAACCGCCTACACTGACCGAATCGAACCGCATTGCACAGTTATCGATATTTTTTAAAATTAACCACGGTTTAAAAAAATGCTTCAAACCGCACCGCCGCAACAATTCGTTAATTTTGGGTTGATAACCGCACCAATTGCACCGTTATTTTATATATAATTATATATATATATACAGTTTTGATATAGAGCTCATAATGGGCTTCTTATGGAGCCTAATTAGTGACATGACAATCTACCTCAATATTTATTTACTTAATTACAAAAACAACAATTAAATCATAGATTTTGTAGATCTTTTTTTCTAAATCTAAACCCTAAACCATGAATCTTAAACCCTAAATCATTAACCATTCAGGTTAGGTGAACCATGAACTACTTGGGCCGGGTTTGGACTGGGTCGAGTTGGGTCCGGACCGGGTAAAAAAGGAAAAAAAAAACTGAAAAATAAAATAAAATAACATAAATAAATGCTGAGGTGGATTGCCATGTCACTAATTAGGCTTCATAAGGAGCCCATTATGGGCTCCATATCAAAATTGAATAGATATATTAATAATACTATTGGTGTCTTATGGCCCAAAGAAACTAAACTAACATTACACAACCGGCCCATCTCACACTTGGTCTTGGACTAATAAGTAAGTTGAGTCCATCTCAAACATACTGTATTCACTATTCCAGATTCTTAAAACATTCTGCAAGATTCTTAAAATATATTTATGAAGACAAAAACTCACATAAGACTGGTCTCATACATGAGACGGGCTACAAATGAGCACAAATCAACATCCACTCCTTCCAAAGTGTTAAAGTGTCATGCCCAAATCATGTTCCGTCTCACCATGAGACCGTCTCACGCAAATGTGTCTCATTTATGAATGGTTTGTGTGGTGTTGTGATTCATATATTAGTTAGATATTTCTTACGCAAAATTTAGTTAGTATGATTAAAAAATATTATTTAATATGTAATTATTTAAACCGCCAATAAACCGACCAAAACCGTTCAAAACTGCATGTTCACTTTTACATGATAAATCGCGATTTAAAAATGTACAATCAACCGAACCGTTTATGGCAAGGCAATTTGAATTTACTCGAAAAAACCGTAAAACCGCCCCGTGGACACCCCTACTTGTATAGACGTTACACTCACATATCCTAATCTGAAAATTAGAGAAACCAAATTGTTTATCGAATCTGAACAAATTTGAACATTTCTACCAAAAAATCATTGAAGAAATAACCCAAAATATTATTAAATCCGAACAAATCTAAAAATTATGGATATAAAATCTACAAAAAATTGATATTTTTGGGCGGCGGAGAAATACTCACTGGCGGCGGCACCCATGGCGATGCACAAGTGGTGGAGGCAGTTTGCTGACTGCGGCAGGTCGCGACGGAGTAGTATTTGTTTTTTTTTTAGAGAGAAAAAGTGAAGTTGGGCGGCTGCCCTTATTATAATATGACTACCCTACCCAAATGAAAATCCCAGTATATTAACACCCCCAACAATCCCTAATTTAACATTTTTCACTCTCAATAATCCTTGATTTAAAAAAATTCGATTCTTGCGTTAAAATAAAATAAAAAGGAGAGTGTAACTGTACCCAGAGATGTGAGGGAGAAAGAGAGTGGGTGGCCTGGGAGAGAGGGAACAGGGGTGGTCGACGGCGTTGCGGAGGTGGTGGCCGATTGAAGAAACTGGAAAATGGAGGAAGAGAACGGGTGGCGTGAGGTCGGAGAGATTTAGAGAGGTCAGGTGGAAGATGGCGGCGCGGGCGACTGGCGAAAATGGAAATTGAAGGAAGAGAGTGAGGATTTAATTTTAATGGACCTTTTTATTTTTTTCAGCCCAACAACCCATTTATCTTTCTTCTTGCTTTTACTTTGCGTTTGGGCCTCTTCCCTATTGGACTTATAAAAATTAATAAAAAAAAAGAGCCGGGCCAGCCCGATAAGCCCGTCGGGCCAGCCGGTTACGAGTCAAAAGGCCCGGTTTTAAACGAGCCATAAATACCTAAGCCCTAACCCTGTAAAAATCTCGATTAGCCCGACCCGGCCCGTTTAACATCTCTACCCTAAACTAAGAATAGGGTCCGATCATATACATTATATACCTCCAACATCTTAATCTTAATACTATATGTATATATATTGATGTTTAATCAATCCAATTAATTAAAGATTCAGACCTAAAAATTATTTATAAAGATCCACATTTTTTTTCTTCTTTTTGTTTATAACTTTTTTTTTACGTAGCAATTCTTCTAATTTCATGAATTTATTAATTTGATTTTATTTTGTATATTTAGGGTAAGTAATTTGAGATGAATTTGTTAATTTATTTTGTATTGTATATTGAGGTAAGTAATTCGAGTTCTCAATTAATTATGAATGTTTATGACAATTGTGTATATGATAAGCAATATCGGGTTGTTTCTATATTGCACGAAATATTTTTAATAGTTCATAGGTTTCTTCTTTTCTGTTCATAACAATTCTTCTAATTTGATGAATTTATTAATCTGATTTTGATTTATATACTGCAGGGAACATTGAGTTAAGTAATTTGAATTCACAATTAGTTTTGAATGTTTATAAATTTTTTAATTGTTACATGATTTTATAGATTTACAATGAAATATTCTTCTTTATTTTATGCAGATCTCTTAATCAATATGTCTTCATCGTATTTCTTTTTTTTTTTTTTTGTAATCTTCTATTCCACTTATTCTTCTTCCAATACATGCAAAAATTTGGCGAACATCAAACTCTATATATTTCCATAAGAATTTTTTTGTTGTTGTTGTATGTTTTTAATTTGATCATTGTTAATTATCAACTATTGCCCGTCATTCAATAATTAATTAGCTATTTATATTTTTTCCAAAAAAAAAAGTATAAATATATTAATTATCTTTGTTAAAAAGAATATCTATTTTCAGTTAAATATATATTTTTACAAAATCTCTTGTATAGAGATTTGCTATATATATATTTTTTTTTTCCAATTTTTTTTATAATCTGTTCAAAAGGATATCTAATTTCACCCAAATATATATTTTGCAAAATCTCTAAAAAAATTTAATTGTTTGATTGAAGGATTTTAAACAACTATAACTATTTATATCTATGCAAGATTTGTTATATTTAATGTATATTTTTTTTAACTATAAATATAAATTGTTTGAAGGATTTTAAACGGTTATAATTAATCATATCCACGCAAGATTTGTTATTTATATTTTTTTCAAAATTTTACTATAATAATGTATTACTCTATTATAAATATTGACTTCAAACTAAAATTTGAGCAAACTCACAAAGTAATTCACGTCAAGATGACATCTCTCTTATCTGATGTCAATATAGGCATTTTTTTATCCAAGAAAATTTATTGAAAGGTAAAGATCAATCCTAATAAAATTAATAAGTCTGATTAAAAACCGAATAATATAAGATACCATAAATAATATATTACATAGATTTATTTTTTTAGCGCAGACATTACATAGAAATTATATATTTTGAAATAGAGTGATCAGAGGTGAGTGTTAATTCTCAATTAGTAGATAAGTGATGTATTGTTGGTTGGTGGGATGTGTAAGAAAAGTAAAAAGATGGAGAAAGAAGAAAAAACGTCTATTTTAATATTAATTGAGTGACAATTAAATGAATTTTTGAATAAAATATCGATATTTATTAAGAAAAGTGGATTCACAACTTGCCAAAAAGAAAATGTAAAACTTTGTGTGGATGTAAAGCTTTGCTCGGGATGGAGGAAATATATTGCAAACATACAATATTAAAAAATAAAATTATATCTATTAATAAATTAATTATATTAATTAAATATTTGACATATTTAATTTAAAATAATTAATATTGTAAAATTTTCTTTTTAATCCCATGAAATTCGCGGGATCACGTGCTAGTTAATTGATACACCACAAATATTTAGTAAAGAGACCATAATGCCCTTGTATTGTAAAGAGTCTTCATCCCTATAGTAGATTCACTCACCCACCTATACATGTTCGACCGCCGATGCCGCCGCCTTCGCGACCGCCAACGAGACCTCAAATGATTGTTTGTTTTTTTTTTTATCGTGCAAATTGAGATATCGTGCAAATTAATGTAGATGGTTGATTTTTTTTTAATTAATTACTTAGAGGTGCAAGAATTCTACCCATATTACTCATAGATCAAAAAAAAAAAGTAACATCACTAATAGGTACAAAATCCTACCTAAAATACCCATAATAATTAATACCCCCACATGAAATTATCATCTAATTCTCTCTCACTTCTCTCTTTTGTCTCTCAAATCTGTCGTCTACTCCCCACTTCTCTTTTCTCTCACGCAACCACAAACAACAACCCTCCACCCATCCAAAATTATCTTATCGTCTCTTCCCCTTCCCCCTTCCACCAAAAGACAAAATCTATCACAACCAAGACAACATAACCTCCTACATGCCGCCGTTGTCATCACCTATTAAAACACCACTACCCGTGAGATGAAGGCGCATAGGAGAAGCTGCCTGGAGACAGCGAAATTAGTGACGCCGTGGAAGAAGTGGCTGCCTCGTTGTTCGCTACTGCACCCGAAGCATTGATCGTTATTAGAATTGGTGGTTTCCATATAAATCCCTTCATTCAGTTTACAATCCCTTGCCTGTTTTTTGGAAGACTTTTACTTTATTAATTTTTAAACGTGTTTAATATGAATTCAGAATTGTTAGCATCTTTGACTTTATTCTTATAAATTTATCAATTATAGAATTTTCCGAAATCTATATTACTATAATTTTAAAATTAATTGTGCAACCATAATCATGCATCACACAGGTCAGTTACTAGTTATACGTTATAGATAATGACATTATGTGCAATATTTTGATGCCATGCAATTAATACAACAAAATTGCTTCTCTTAACCGAGTTCAATTAGGGGAAAGAAGAAAGAAACAAAATGGCGACCATTAAATATGAATTCAAAATGCAAGACGAGATAACTACGTTAACCTAACCTATAGCACAACAAGGTAAATAGTTTGATAGGCACATCCATAAAACGGGAGAGACTATTACATAAATAGATTGCTCCAAGTAAAATTTTTTTATTGTCTCTCTTTATAATATGTATATATTACTATTTCTATGAAAAATGCTCCTACCTATACTAGGCACGTGTCTTGATGTAAAAAAATTAAGCTTCAATAAGATCATAACTTGAAATTACCTACATTACCTTGGTGGGCGTTTCATGTACAATCCGCTATTAATATACTTTATTTATGTCCACTAGCATTAAGTTTTATGACCCACTCTTTGAAAAAAAAATTGTGTTGTGAACTCTTTTTTTAGCTGTTGTACCCGGTTTTGTTACCGGCGAACAAGCAAACAATTTAGTAATGCTCCGATCAATACCACGGCGAAAGCAATAAATGACAAGTGATTTGATTACCCAGTTCGTCTTTGAAAACGTCTGGGGGCACCAAGCCAGGATTTGCACTGTATAATATATGCCTAGGGTACTAAAAGTTCGATCCCTTACAACGTACACTACAAGTGATATTTATAGACATAAATCTAGGGCTACAGTCTTCGTGGGCTTTCTCTCGTGGGCTGATCAGGGTTTCCTTCCTTGCTCCGCAAGTCGCACTCACGGATATGTTTTCCCTGGATACATCCCGAGAAATCCGCCTCACCATAACTGCCCGAATCTTGTCCATATATATCTCCAACCGAAGTTGTGATCACTTCGACCGCGACTTCTGGCTCTTTCAAGTCGCACCACGACCTTCGTGTTATGTCAGGCCGCAGGCGACCTCCCGAAACTCCAAAGCCGCCTCCCGTCCTGCCCCAGCTGGATAAAGTCGGATAACACGTTACATATGAGATTACCCAATCCCAAGCCTTCCTTAGGTCGAGTTATCTCCCCGTACAACAATTGCCCCTCAAGATGAGGTCGCGAGCTCGCTTCGGGATCTTATCTTGAATCATCGAAATTAGTCGACTTACAACAAGTTAATCTTGGGATCTGTGCCCGAGTCAAGTCTCTGTCCTTGGGGAGTCGTAGAGTCGCCTAGGTCTCCCCAACCGGCCTGACAGGTGACAGGATTTCAATGATGGTTCGGTAGACAGGTGACATTTCAAGCCGCGAGTTCACCCAATCGGCGATCGTGTGCTCCCTACTCACCACCCACGTCGTCCTAATTTCCAAGGGGGTCCCCAAGAATTCAAAATTTATACTTTCGACCCTTCGTCTCTTTATAAATAGGTCTAGGGTTCCTTCTCAAAAGCCTTCCTCTCTCTCGTCTCTCGAAACTCCAGCTTGAACTTTCCGGCTATTCTTCAGGCACTCGGAAGCTTTTCAGGTAACCGTCTTTCTCCAATTTCACATCAATGGCTTCTGGTTCCCGATCTGCTCCCACGCCCCCTCCATTCCTGGTTTCTTCACCTTCCGACGACGATGATACTGCAATTACCGAGTTATACCGTCGTAATAACACCGAGACCGCCACCACCGATCCAGCCATGCCCTCGACCGCCGGTGCCTCCGATGCCGGTCGGGACGATGAAGGGGCTGGCGATCAATTTTTGAGGAGTTGGAAGACATTGTACATATCCCTGCTCTGGAACCAAGCTCGTTTCGCCCGGCCGCGCCGGCCACAGAAGGTGGATCCGGAACCTCCAACCCGCCCCGACAGTATGGAGCTTATGAGCGGGTTTTCGATTACCGCTCCTATGAGGCCCGAGCCCCCTATGAGAGACTAGCTCATGACTATCGGAAGTCGGTCGAGTCGGACTTTGTTGCTTCACAGAAGAAGAACAGGTCGGTTCTTACCGACTACTATGTCCGGTCCCTCCGCCGCCTTTATAAAGTCCCCCGGGATGTACACTTCTACGGGGCGACACCTGATGAGAGCGCCGACCAACCGCCACCCGGGATGATCGCGGTCAACGAACATACAATGGAGGTCGGGATCCGGTTCCCGCTCCACCCGATGATTTCTCACCTACTGGCGGCTTGGAATCAGAGTCTGACCCAGATCACTCCTAATGGATGGAGCTATATTCTTTCCACAATGACTGTGCTGGGAGAGGCCGGGATATATCGGTTGCCAAACCCGGGAAAAATATCTTTCGTGATGACGCCTATTGCCCAAGCCGGCGGCTACAACGCCGTGCGACTTCACCGGGGCAAGGAGCTCGTGAGTGGGATCCCTAACAAAGTCGATGGTTGGCACAGGAAGTGGTGGTTCGTTGGAGGGGTGTGGGAGTCTGTGGACCCTTCAAGCACTCTGCCCATACATGTCCCGACAGATTATGTGAACCGAGTAGAACACAGTAAATCTCATATTCTTGATTCCGAAGTCGTACTGATCTAATTATCATTTTCTTTTCCAGTGTTCAAGCCTCGAAACTCCGACCTATATTAGGACTTTTTGGAGGCCTTCAAACTAGTCCGTGATACCCTTCCGAGCTATCGGGACGTTAACGCCCTGAACTCCGAGCTCGACCGTCTTAAGGCCGGCTTATACACGTACCCACGTCATCTGAAGATCCCTAGTAAGTTTCCTTACTCCGTGCTTACTACATCTTTCGATATCGACCTAACTGGTTGGCTTCTCACATTCCTGAAGTTCCTAACACCCCCGTTTACCGCCGTAAGCCTTCTGCGGATATCATGGCCTCATGTAGGAAATCTGTTCTGGGAAACATGAGGCGACTGGCGACCTCTGAAACTGCCCCTCCGAAGCCGACTCCCACCGAGGTCGTCCCTCCGGGTTCGGTCCCCACTGGTCCCTCTGCTGCCGACAAAGGTAAGAGGAAGGCTACAGGGTCGACTCCGCCGACTTCTGGGCACGCTCGGAAGAGAGTGAGGGAGGAGATCTCGACTTACGAGTCTGAAATCAATAGGGGGCTAGGGAAGAAAGATTGGGTCTGCCCCTGATCGCAGCCGGCAACTTCGACACTAGCCTCGCCGCCCGCCAGCTCGCAGCCTGCCTCGTCGGCCCGGAGGAGAGGTCGGCATGAAGATGATGACTCCTTCTTAGGCTGGGAGGAGGAGCGGGTGAACGAGTAAGTCCTCATTATGGTTTGCCTGATCCTCTTTTTTTTCAACATGAATCCTCACAACTCTGATGATTCGGCTTTCCTTTACAGCCCTGAAATCGGCCCCGTCGACTTTTGCCCCGAGGTGGTTAGCTTCCTTAGGAGTCCTCCTCTTGCTTCGACCGACCTCCCCAATAAGTGTCCGGGGTACATTTCCCGAAGCGTGCACAACATGCCCCAGGCGTGGACGAGTACTGATCATGACAACGCCCGTCGTTAGAAAATGATGGGCAATATGTACTCGGCCATGGTCCACACTATCAAGGCGCCTTTTATTTGGAGAGGACCAATACCCAAGCCGAAACCCAGCTCCGACATCTCCGTGAGTCCCAGGCTCGTGTGTCCGATTAGGCCGGACTGATCTTGGCGGCGGCCGAGACTCAGAAAGGGTTAGAGAAAGCCAATGGGGAGCATCTTCTGTAGATCTCGACCCTCAAGGGTCGCCTTGCTGAGCTAGAGGGCGTGCTAGCTGAGGAGAAGCTGAAGTCGGCACGGGCGGAGACCGCACTGGCGGCCGAGAAGTTGAAGATGATCCAGGCGGAAAAGAGGGAGGCCGATCTGGGGGAGGAGCTGGCCAGGGCCAAAGGGGAGCTGGACAATAGGGAGGCCCAGTTCAAGGTCGCCGAAGAGATGAATGTTAATTTCGCGTATGTGATGGCCTTTGCGGGCGCCATCCGAATATGTCACCAGGCGAACCCTTCCGGCGACCTTACTGGGCTAGTCGCTGATCTCAAGGAGTATGTCCGGGACAACCCTATGGCCCCCGATGTTCTGTTGGACATCCAAGATTTGGAGGATATGGGCATCGATCTCTCATTCATTCCCGATCCCTGGCAAATCGTGTGCCCTCTCCCTGGCTCCCCGCTGGTTGACCTCCCGGATGCCACATCTTCCGAGCCCTTGGCGGAGAAGTTGACGAGCTCGGAGGTCGCTCCTCCCGCAGCTGCCACTCCTACCGAGCCCATCGGGGAGGAGATACCGAGGTCGGAGGTTGTTCCTCCAACCGTTGTCATGCCTGCCGAGCCAATCGTGGAGAGGGTCTTAAGCCCCGAAGCCGATCCACCGGTGGTTACGCAGCAGGAGACTCCTTTCGGGATGGTCATTACCCCGACCTCGACTGCCCCAGCTGAGAAGGACTGAGATCGCAACTCTACTTTTTTTTTGTTTTCCGTTGTACTAACCTTCGAAATTTTGGTTTATGATGTGTTTCTCCCGACCTTCGGGTCTTCTATTAATGGAAGTCATTTTATGTTTTGGTCTGGTGCTTATCTTACTATGTAAAATAAACTCCCATATTTCATCCCCCTCAAGTCGAGGTCGCAAGCTCGTCTTGGGGCCTTTAATTGAACTCGTACAACTTATCAACTTCTGGCAGGTCGGACTCGGGAAATGTGCCTACGCCGACATCTCCTCCTCGGGGAGGCAAAACGTTGTCTCGACTTTCCAAATCGGTGTGACGGTTGACAGATCCGCAATGATGGCCTGGGTATTAGGTGGTGCCAGGCACCATAAATTGGCCCAACCAAAAGTCGCGTCCTGTCCACGCGCCCCACATGCGCCACCGATTTTTCTGTGGGGCCCTCGAGAGTTGGAAACTGCAACTTGACCCCCGCCCTCCATCTATAAATAGGGCGGGTATTTCACACTGAAAACTCATATTGTCCCTCTCTGATCTCCCCACTTTTAACCTCCAAGCTCCGGATATGGGCGATTCCGGCGATCTTCTCGTTTTAAAACCCTTTTGGTCAGTAAGCCTCTCTAGCTCTGTGCTCATTGTTTCTGGGACTCGGACCATCTTTGCGGTTCCTCCATCTCGGATTCTGCTTTCACAGGAGGGTGGCCATACAACCATTGCCGCTGCCGTGATGGCGGGGCCCCTAACTCACGGTGTCTCGGGCGCCGATCAGGGGAATGGGAATAATGGTGATGGGCCCCTCTTGATACGCGATACGGATTTAATGTGAATCCGATCATGCCAAAATGCCCTTCACAATCCCTTGAGTTTTTTGCGTTGTAAAGATGGCACTCGTGCTTGCTCACACGAGAAGCCCCATTGCAGCATCTGACATTCCAAGGATGTTGTAACAACCTTTTATGATAGTTTTGCATCATCTTCCTCAGCGACCTCAGCGTCCGAGAGATACCACCCCAGTAGCAATGTAGTATAGACCAAGTCGCTAGTTCAAGTGGCTCCGTGGTATAGACCAAGTCGCTAGCTCGATTCCAAAAAATGTATTGTATTGGAATGCTCTCTTTTCCGACCTTCGGGTCTATTATAATGGGGTTTTCCCCGACCTCCAGGTCTTTATTAATAAAATTCTCCTTTTTAATTCCTTCATTGTGTTGACTTGATTTCCTTATACGACTTTTGCTTAGTCCTTGTCGTCTTATTTTGTATGCGACTTGTTTCTTGGACATTTACGTAGCCGTCTTATAAAGTCGGGGGATGACCGTACCGCTAGGGTGGCGACCTCACCTCTAGTCTTTCTAAAGTTGGACCTCGGGTTCGCACGTTATCAATCATGTCTTTCATGCGACCTGCATGTTTTCGATCATGTCTTTCATGCGACCTGCATGTTATCGATCATGTCTTTCATGTGGTATGCATTTCATCGATCATATGTTTTTCATGCGACCCACTTGGTTTACACATGAATCTTACATTTCAAAAAGAAGAGAGAATTGTTGTTACTGCAAATACTTGTTTACATCGGCTTGATCGATACAAGGACCTAAATCTACTGGTAGTATTTTTTCAAATGAGTTGCATTCCATGGATATTGATCCTTGGTCCCATCTGCTTTCTCGAGCTCGTATGATCCGTTTGGTAGGACCTTCGATATCTGGAACGGGCCCTCCCAATTGGGGTCGAGGGCACCTTTTGAGTCTCCGAGTATCTTCTTCAGTACTAGGTCCCCAACCTTAAAGCGTCGAACTCGTACTTTAGAGTTGTAATATTTCTCAGACCTCTGCTTGTATCTGGCATTTCTCATATTAGCCTCTAATCGCTTTTCTTCGAGTAGGTCGAGGTTCCTCTCCAGGGCCTCATCGTTGTGATCGAAAGCGACTTGGTTAGTCCGGAAAGTTGGGACATCGACCTCCACAGGCACCACTGCCTCAGTTCCGAAGGATAGAGAATAAGGGGTTTCGCTCGTTGAATTCCTGCAGGTTGTTCTGTACGCCCATAGCAAATCTGTTAGCTCGCTAGCCCATTTCCCTTTCCTCCATCGATCTTGGCCTTGAGCGTGTGCTTTATGATTTTGTTCACGGCCTCGACCTGTCCGTTCGATTGGGGGTGGTATGGGTGGAGAATAGCTTTGTGATCTTCCATTTTTTGAAGAAGGCGTCGATCTTCGTACCGTCGAACTGCTTCCCATTGTCTGATATGATGGCCTGAGGCAGTCCGAATCTGTAGATAATGTTGCGCCAAATGAACCTGATAACATGATCTTGGTCGATGGTTGCCAGTGCCTCAGCCTCGGCCCATTTTTTGAAGTAATCCACCGCTACTAAGGCATACTTGACCGATCCTGGGGCCGTTGGGAGTGGCCCAATGATGTCTATCCCCCACTTTGCAAAGGGCCAAGGACTGAGGATACTCGTGAGTTCTTCAGGTGCGACCTTGATAGAGGGGGAATAAATCTGACATTTGTGGCATTTACGGGCGAAGACGATGGCATCGGCCCTTAAGGTTGGCCAAAAATATCCCTGCCTTGTGGTTTTGTGGGCCAGCGACTCCCCCCAGTGTGGTTTCCGCATGCCCCTTCGTGTATTTCCCGCAGGATAACTTGACCTTGTTCAGGTGTTATACATCGAAGTAGGGGTATGCCGAAGCCTCGCTTGTACAACTCCCTGCCAATCATTGTATAACAGGCGGACCGCAACTGCAACTGTCGAGCCTGGACGCAATCAGGCGGCAATAGGCCGCTTATCAAATACTCCATGATGGGTGTCATCCATTGTTACGGTTACTTGCGCGGTGGATGGGTGGGGAAGTGTCGTGATGGTGACATCCTTCATATCTGGTGATCCCTCAGAGGTCGCCAACCTGGCTAAAGTATCGGCTCACGAGTTCCGCTCTCTCGGAATCAACTTGACATGGATCTGCGTGAACTTCATGCACAGTGTTTTCACAACTTCCTGATAGGCCACCATCCTGTTGTCCCTAGCCTCGTATTCCCCCAAAACTTAGCAGGCCACGAGTTGGGAGTCGGTATGAACTTGCAATCTCTTGACCCCCATGGTTGTTGCCATTTCCAGGCCACTGATGAGAGCCTCATACTCGGCCTCATTGTTTGTCGCGGGAAAATCGAAGGTAATGGAATTCTGGAATGAGATACCCTCAGGGCTCAATAAAACCATCCCGACACCCCGACTTGTGAGAGGTTGCCGACCCATCCACGAAAAGCTCCCACGGTAAGCTGCCTGAACTTCCCGCTTCTGTCGGGAACATAAGCTCTACTAGGAAGTCGAACAGTGCCTGAGCCTTGATGGCAGGTCGTGGCGCGTAGGTTACGCCGTACTGCCCGACCTCAATGGCCCATTTGAGGCATCGACCTGAAGTGTCTGGACGGTGGAGTACATTCCGCAGTGGTAGGAAAGTGAGAACCTTGACCTGATGGTCAAAGCAATACGGTCTCAGTTTTCTCACGCTCATGACTAATGCGTATACCAGCTTCTCTAGCGAGGGGTAGCGTTGCTCTGTCTCGTTCAATGTCTGGCTAACGAAGTAAACAGGCAGGTGAACCGGACCTTCTGCTCGGACCAGTACCGCGCTCAAGGCGGTCTCCGATGCCGCGAGATACAAGAACATCTTCTCTCCTGGAACAGGTTTGGACAGTATGCTCACATCCGCCAGGTAAGCTTTGATTTTTTCAAAAGCGTCCTGGCTTTCGGGTGTCCATTCGAATTTTGCCTTCTTACGGATCGTGTCAAACATTGGTTTGCATTTGTCCCCCATCCGGGAGATGAATCTGCTCAGGGCAGCTAGGCATCCCGTGAGTCTCTGAACTTCTCTCACATTTCGGGGTGCCCCCATGTCTAGTACAACTTTAACCTTCCCTGGGTTTGCCTCGATGCCCCGCTTACAGACCAAGTGTCCCAAGAACTTCCCCGACTCCACTCCGAAGTTACACTTCTTGGGGTTGAGTCTCATGCTGAATTTTCTGAGGATTTCGAATGTCTGCGCTATGTGAAGCAAGTGGTCTTCTCTTTTTAGGCTTTTGACGACGATGTCGTCGACATAGACTTCTACCGACTTCCCTATCTGGTCGGCAAACATGTGATTGACCAGCCTTTGGTATGTTGCCCCTGCATTTTTCAAGCCGAACGACATTCTCTTCCAGCAATATAGGTTCTTTTCCGTCAAAAACGAGGTGTCCTGCCGATCTGGTTCGTGCATGGCTATTTGGTGATATCCCGCGAAAGCATCCATGAATGACATCATTTCGTGTCCGGCCGTATTATCTATCAGGTGATCGATATGTGGCATCGGGAAGAAGTCTTTAGGGCAGGCCTCGTTGAGGTCGGTGAAGTCGATACATAACTGCCAGGTTCCATTGGATTTCTTTACCAATACTGCATTGGCTACCCACTGTGGTTGGTCGGCCTGCATGATCAGGTCGTTATCCAGCAGTTTCTTTACTTCTTCCGCCAAGGTGGCATACTTCTCAGGGCTAAATTTTCGCCTCTTCTGAGCAACCGACTTCCGGGATGGATTAATGTGGAGTCAATGGCACGCGATCTCTAGATCGATCCCCACCATGTCTTTGTGCGACCAGGCGAAGACATCTAGGTTCTTTTTGAGAAAGTCAATGACTTCCCCCCTCAGGTCGTTCGGTATCTTGGAGCAGATAATGACCTCCAGATCCGGGCGAGTTGGATCGACCTTAACCTTCTCTAGCTCTTCCCCCGGGACGGCTCTGGGGTCATCTCGTCGGGGATCATCGATTTTGGCCTCGATCATGAATTCATCAGGTTCGTGCCCTATTCTTGGGTCGAGGTCGCTGTAGGTTCTTTTCCTGTTTATCCTTGTCTCGCTTAATTCTTCATTCTGTTTATTGATATCTATTACAAGTGCTTGTTTGATAGGTACTAGTGTAGAATTGAAAGGAGACGAAGAGTAAATCAAACAACCTCTCGCATCAACTTGGTCGCCCTTAACGGTGCCGACCACCCCACTCTTGGTGGGAAACTTTACACAAAAATAGAAAGTGGAGGACGCAGCCTCAAATTCATGTTCAAAAGGCCTCCCCAAGAAACCATTGTAGGTGCTGGGGAGGTTGACTACTAAAAAGTCTAACAGCCTAGTTGCTCTAACCTCACTATTAAGTGTAGAAACCAGCTCAACGGCCAATCGGATCATCCCGGTGGGCCTCACAGTAGCGTCGCCAAACCCTTTCACGAGGTGGTCGCACGGGGTGACATAGGCATCGTAATCCCCGAGTTGATCGAGGGTCTTCTTGAATAGGATGTTGCAGAAAGCCCCCCCGTAGACCAGGAGTCGGCACATCGTAGTCCCCATGATGTTGGCCCGGATCACCAAGGGATCGACATTGGGGTAGACTACCCCGGCCTTGTCCTGTTCTCCGAACTCGATAGTACTGGACTCTTCCCTAATGGTGAGGATGGGCAACACCATCTTCCTGGCGTTCTCTAACTCCCTTATTTCGGCTTTCATCCTTCGCTTGGAGGGGGAGTTGGTGGCTAGCCCCCCGACAGTCCCTAAGGGGGAGAGAGTGTGTATCATGCGATCTCCCACATTTTCCGGCATGGGCGGGATGGGTCGCTCCCCTTGCCCCGCTCCTTGGTTGTTGTTCATGTGGCAGGCTCTCCTTGCTGACGACCTCGCGGGGCCTGGTCCCCATTCTTCTGAGGTCGCCTGATGAACTCGTCAAGCAGGCCATCCTCATACAATCTCCAGAGTTGGGGCAACGGGTCCTTGCACTCACTGGTATAGTGCCCGGTCTGTTCATGAAAGTGGCAATACTTGTTGGGGTTCTGTTTGCCATTATTCTTCACGGGCGGAGAAGCAGTTCCGCCTCCGGATCTGAGCGAAAATGTTTCCGTGGGTCATGCCCAGGGCATCCATCAATTTCACCGGAATGCTTTCCTCAAAAGGCTTGAAGCTTCCAGCGGCTTCATCATGGCGAGGAACTTTTTTGGAACTTTTCTTGGGCTCCGTGACCTCCTTAGTCTCAGATAGTCGGGATTCCAAGAGCTCTGCCGTATGTATCAGGTAGCTAGCCTGCCTCCGAAAGTCGGCGTAGCTGGTCGGGTACTCGGCCCATCATGCGCCGCCAGAGTTTGGTCCACTTCTTCAGGCCGGAGACAGCCCCCATCAATTTTGCTTCATCCCCAATGGGATCTCCTTCCAAAATCAGCTTGTCGATCCTTTCAATGTAGGACCAATCAGATTCAGTATCCCCCTGCTGGGTGTTCATCAAGTGCTTCCTGGTCGCAGGTCAGGGCGCCAGGGCGGTGAAATATGTTAAGAATAGGCGAGTGAGTTGCTCGAAAATGTCCACTAACAGGGGCGGCAGAGAGGTGAACCATTGGTGAGCCTGGTCGCTCAGGGTCAGAGAGAACAACCGACATTTGGTCGCATCAGTGGCGCCCATAGAAGCCATGCACGAAGTCAGATTTCGCCACATGGACCCTTGGGTCATTGTTTCCCACTATAGCGATCCAAGGTCGCGACATTGATCTTCCTTTGAGTAGCCGCCAAGGTGACCAAAGTTCCGAAAGTGGGGGAGTTCGACGGCGAGGAAAGGGTCCGGTCTCGGCCGCCCATTTCGACTTCCATGCATTCCATCGCTTGTTTGACCGCGCGGGTTAGAAGGCCGCGACCGAGTATCGCGGGCGGCTGGCGGGTCGCTAGCTACGGGGTCGCCAGAATGCACGTCCGAATTTCTATAAGTCGTAATGGTGGAGGTTCAAAGGCGAGGGCTTGTAGATCGCTTCCACTTGTTCAAAGATGACGAGGCTCGACAGGCCTCATCTTCCACGCCCTCGGGGGCATCGACCCCCCGAGATCGCCAAGTCGGTCGAACACATTGCTCGACCTGCCCGCCCTCCCCGAGGAGCTGGCGATTCAGGAGGCATGTGCGGCCTAATCGAGGCGGTTGGCCCGCCGAATGCCCTTTCCGGGCTTGAGCGGCCTCTTTTGAGGGTCCGACCTCTGGGTGGCCTTCTTAGGGGGAGGCCGCACATCTTCCTCGTCAAACGTGAGGCGTTTACGGTTGAGAGGGCCATCACGACCTTTCGTCCTCGGTGTTATACGCACCGAGTTCCACCGGTCGGGGATTATCAAGCTGTTTTTTTTGGTGGCGTGATGGGAGCCGGAGCGTTGAGGGCTCATAGAGGCTTCGCGCCCATTGCGGGTGCCCAGATCTTGCCCGTTCAGATTAGCTTGATTGCTCACCATTGGTATTGATCAGAGATGAGATGGGTCTTCCTTCGAACAAAGTGATTTCGCAGGAATTGTGTTTCCCACAGACGACGCCAATTGTTGTACCCGGTTTTGTTATCGACGAACAAGCAAACAATTTAGTAATGCTTCGATCAATACCACAGCGAAAGCAATAAATGACAAGTGATTTGATTGCCCAGTTCGTCTTTGGAATAGACTACGTCTGGGGGCACCAAGCCAGGATTTGTACTGTATAATATATGCCTAGGGTACTAAAAGTTTTATCTCTTACAACGTACACTACAAGTGATATTTATAGACATAAATCTAGGGCTACAGTCTTCGTGGGCTTTCTCTCGTGGGCTGATCAGGGTTTCCTTCCTTGCTCCGCAAGTCGCGCTCACGGATATGTTTTCCCTGGATACATCCCGAGTAATCCGCCTCACCATAACTGCCCAAATCTTGTCCATATATATCTCCAACCGAAGTTGTGATCACTTTGACCGCGACTTCCAGCTCTTTCAAGTTGCACCGCGACCTTCTTGTTATGTCAGGCTGCAAGCGACCTCCCGAAACTCCAAAGCCGCCTCCCGTCCTGCCCCAGCTGGACAAAGTCGGATAACACGTTACATATGAGATTACCCAATTCCAAGCATTCCTTAGGTCGGGTTATCTCCCCGTACAACATTAGCATCATAGTTATTTATAAAAAAGTATCATTTTATGCATGAAAACTATCACTGTTATGTATAAAAATTATCACTATTTAAAAAATGTTTTATGTTTTTTAAGCAGTAAATTTTTTTGTGCATTACAATAATATTTTTTGCACGTAACAGTGATAGAGTTCATGTATAGACCTGGTTCACAGTTGAGAATTTTGACAATTAGCCTAGCTTAAGGTGCAATCTATCATCTATATTTGTATAGTGTTCGACAAAAACTCATACGAGGTATAACTTAGTACAAATTACATTCATCCTTCCCAAAATTTTAAAATATCAATGTTAAACTTATGTCCCGTCTCACTGTGAGACCGTCTCGTGCAAGTGTGTCTTTTACGGGGCAAACGTTGTATGCTTATACAACTGTTTGTGATAAAAAAATTATTTCACATCAATTTTGCATATCCAAGGCAATGGCTAAGTTTAGCCTAAAATTAAATAACATTAGACATTGGGTTAATTGTAAGTTGCAACTACACCAATTTCTAGTCTTCTACCTCTTTACGATTGAGGGAGTCCTATATATTTGTGAAATCCGATTAATCAGTTGATTGATTTTTTTAAAAAAATTAATTAAGTGAAAAAGTTGTCAACCATTTATTGCTATATTTTCTGGTAAAAATAATGATGGCCGCAGTTAATTACACATGAGTTTTTGCTCTACACACTCATCTTAATTTTTATATTTTACTCAACTCACATATTGTGAATGATCTATTTTATCCCTTTTATAAATGTCGACCACAGTGGCCAAAATTTAGAAAGATCAACTAACAAGTTTTAAAAATTCACAGCGCACTTGATGTATGCACGACCTTTTTGACATTTTATGAAGCTAAATAATTTGAATATATACTCGTGATCATGAAAATTGAATTATAACTTGAATATATTGCCTACTGATAAACATCCTCGTCTTTCATCATGAATAGTACACAGCACAATTTAAATTTAATATATTAATCACCTATCAAGTAAATATTTAAAGTAATAATTAAAAACGTAGGATTACTTAATTTACCACTTATAAATTTTTCATGCCTGCGCATATGGCCACTAATATTTTATTACGATATGAAGTGCTACATATACTGGCATTATCTTATCTAATATATCCACATATAGTGTGTGGAATTGTGACCCCACCAATTGGCATGTAAGTGAGTCAAGCCGACTCGTGAGCTATTCATGCTCGATTCGTAAAATGATTGAAATTGAATCTATCATAATTGAGTCGATCCGAGTTCGAACTGTTGGAAAAATTGGTTTGGAATCAATAAAATATTATTTAATTGTAATTAAGAGGGTGTGAGACATTCATCTTTAATTAAATTAAATAAAGGGCATAAAGTTTAATTTTCGGGAAGTTAAACGGCGTAGTGTCGATCTACTCTCGGAGTAGATGACCGTAGTGTATTTAAAATCTCAAAACCGAATTTCGATGAGTGAGAAATTTGTTGGGAAATTTAGAGTTTTGATGAAAGTTCCAAAACACTTGTAATAGGACAAGTCAGACCTGTTAGCTGACTGATAAGCTAGATTTCGGGTTAGGATAACCAGTTGATATTTATTGTATAGAACAACTGATGTAATAGATAGGTCACATATTGAGGGGGAACTCAATATGTAAAGTCTTGAAGAAGATCAGATCAGAAGACCAGACGAGTCAAAAGATCAGGCGAGCCAGTTAGTCAAATGATCAGGTGAAGACATGAAGCTAAAATTCAGAAGACCTGAAGATCAGATGGCTACTAGAAGATCAAGACCAGAAGACCGTAAGATCTACATCAGTCGAGTCTGCTAAGTTGAAGTTAAGACAACTTGCACCAGAAGACTCTATCAGGTAGACTGATCAGTTTTATCTGATCAGGTCAGCTCTCACCAGGTGTCAACTGTTTTGTGCACCAGATCATACGTACTAATCAGACAAAAAGAATGTCAATCTTAGTTGGTATACCAAACACTGAACAAGTGTATCTATTAACCAATGAGATCAAGACACGTATGAACGGAGCTGGAAATGCGGGATTTGGCGCTGCAAAATCAAATGGCTAGAAAGGACAAACATACATGTTTCGGCCATGCCGTTCCTGAAGCACGTCAAATCAACCCTGCAAACTACCTAATATAGCCTGAAATTCAAATTGCTCTCCAAAGACTATTTGATTTCGAGGTCTATAAATATGGGATCAATCTTCATAGTGAAGACACATAAATTATCATCAAGCTCAAGCCATAGCAAATTTCTGCACGAAGAATACAAATTCAAGATTATTTTCTAAGTGTTCATCCCATTAGTTCTTAGCTTAGAATTCTTATCCTCTAGCTTAAGGCTACCTCAAAACTAGTATAGAATTTCAGTTGGAACAAACAACAAATCTTTACCCAAACTCAAAGTTAGGTTAAGTTTGTTTAGCAAGATTTCAGACTAGGGTTTCTAGTTCTGATCTCTGGGATCGATTGAGTGAGAACTCTTGAAACATCTGTTGGTTGTACTGTGTTGGACTAACACATTAAACTAAGTTCAAGTTGGTTAAGTTGGTGCCCCTGCTGATAGGGAAGAGTGGACGTAGGACTGGTTGTCTGAACCACTATAAAAATCTTGTGTGCATTATCTGATTTACCTGTTTTACACTATAGCACACTACCTGATTTAAACTGCATACATATTCTGAGTTAAGATTAGTCTGCATCAAGCAACTGATCTGATCAGTTTGACAGTTTAGTCATCTGATTGAAAACAGACTGCAGAATCTAATCTTATAAAACTGGTTTTTCACACGGGTTAGAAACTTGCTTCCGCACATCAGTTAAACTGATAGACACTGAACTGATCTGCCATCAGACGATCAGCAAGTTGGATATCAGTCCAAACTGATTCACACGCACTCTGATCCGGCAACCTGCTTTCACACCTGATCTTGCACAAAAAGTTTGCAGAAGTCTATTCACCCCTCCCCTCTAGACTTCTGCCCTCACAAAACCCGTTCGGGACCTACAAGTGGTATCAGAGCAGTGGTTCTACGGACCACTGGCTTTGAGTATCATCAGTTCTTGAGGAAGAATCATTGTGGTCACTTGAACAGATCTTGAAAAAATTATTTTTAAATTCATCTGTTTTCAAAACTTAGCGAGCATGGATAATACATCTGGTATGTATCATGATCTACCCAAGTTTTCTATTAATGAGTATGCAGACTGGGTCATACTTATGAGCAATCATCTGGGAGCTATAAGCAGCAGAATGATGGAAGTTCTTGAACAAGGACCTATCATTATCTACTACAACAATCCAGCTGAATGAGGTGATCCAGAATTTCCAGTTGGAGCCAGAATCAGGAAGAGTGCTTCTCTGATGGATGCTGAGGAAAGGAAATTGTCCAATCTGGATACTGTGGCCAGACACATCATTATGAAGATGATGGACAAGATAACCAGAGAAAAGATCAAATACCTCAAGACTGCGAAGCAGATGTGGAATACTCTAGCTGAGATATGCGAGGGAATTGATCAGATAAAGGACAACATATTACAGGCAGAACTGGTTAAGTTCGAGAAACTCAAGATGCTGCCCAACGAGATGATCAACCAGCTAGATGGAAGAATTACCATGTCTATCAACAAACTCAGAGAGTTAGGATGTGAAATGACCGACAAGGACATCAACTACAAGATCCTGAGATCTTTAAAGAAGAAATGGGATATGAAGGTTAGGGTGATCAAGGACTGCCAGGATATAGCAAAGATGAAGCCGAGCAGTTTGTTTTTAAATTTGAAATCCCATGAATTCGACCTGATTGAGAGAGGTCAAGAGGAAGATGATGAGTCATCTGCCGAAACTACACCTGCAACAACAAAAGCAGTAGCATTCAAAGCAGGCGGCAGCTGCTCAAAATCTTCTGAGCCTATTGGAAATATTGTTAGTCAAGCTGAACAGATTGCACTACTCACCAGAAAGCTTGAAAGATCAAATATTCAATTGGGAAAGTATAGGAGATTCTACAAAGACTATCAGAATAGCAGAGGAAGAGAAAGAAGATCGTCTGACAGATCGCAGGAAAGAAACAGATCCGATGATAGAAGAGACGACCAAAGAGAAAAGAAAAGAGATGATCGTGCTGAAGATCGCAAATCAGAAAGGAGAAATTCATATCAAAGGCAAATCGGGAAGTCATCTGACAGATCATACAGAAGACATGACTCACCTGCCAGAAGAAGTTCTGTGGAGAGAGGAGTCTGCTTCAACTGCCAGAAACCAGGTCACTATAGTGCAGACTGCCCTGACCTGACGCCTAGAGAAAGAGAAGATAAGAGGAACGGAAGAGAGCAACGATACAGAGACAGGAAAGCTATGGTTGCTGACACTACAGGGATAAATGATTCTTATCTGCCATTAGAAGATTCTGATTACCCATCTGTAGAAGACTTCTGCCTGATGAGCAATGCTGATGACTTCAACGACTTTGATGATCTGATGTTCTCATCTGATGATGACATCTGCCTCATGGCCAAGGAAGAAGATCAATTTGAGGTATCTTCTAAACCATATGTGTTTTCTGTTTCCACACCAGCTGTGTTGAGCACACCTGCTGGAGAGATTGACCTGCAGCTCTACAGTGAGCAATTGCTTGATGATCTCTCCAATGCAGTAGACACTTATACTATAGTGGAAGCTGAGAACGACAAGCTAAGGATAGAGAACATTCAGCTTGTAAAAGAAAATGCTACAAGAAAAGCTACTGAACTGAAATCAGTTGAAACGGTTCAGAAAATGACTGCATAACTGGAGCTTCTGAAAGTTAATTCTTCTGATCAGGATAAACTGATTAAGGAACATCTAGCCATTAACAAACAGCAAGCTGATGATCTCAAAATCCTTCAAGCTAAGTTTGATGAACTCTTCCGACTACATGAGAGTCTAAAAGCTACTGAGGATATTTTGCGTAAGAAAATAGAGGTTTTTACGAAATCATCTAAGACCGTTCAAGATCTGAACAACTATTTTTGTACATCAACTAATAAGAAGGGAATTGGGTATGAACACCCTTCTGCATCCTCAAAAGCCCCGTCTGGTTCACTTCAGAAAGGTGTAATCAAACGAGTTTCTGATCAAGATACACAAAAAGCAAAATTTGTATCAGATAAGGGAAAAGGATCAGCTGACCAGGCAAGGCAAGTGTCGGATCATAAAGGGAACAGAAATGGACCCCAACTTATCAAACATCAGCCGAGAAATCAACAGAAGAGCCTGTTCTTCTAAAGAGACCTCAACCTGATTAGCAAATTAGGAATCAGAAAAGACTACCTCTCAAGGGAAAATCTTATCTGAAACCTAATCAGGTCAAGCTGCCTAACAAGCAAGCTAAGAGTAAACTGCTAAGACCATCTATGCAAAAAAGATATGAATCTTTTAATGATAGCAGTCGTACCTATCCTTACAATCAGAAACCTAGGGCTGCTGCACCTGAGCCCCACTGGATTAAAAGAAGACAAATATCAATAAAAAATCCCAAGTCTTCTGATTCATCCAAGGCTCACACTAATAATCATACTGACCAGATTGCATATGAAGAGACGTATGATTATGTAGATGTTTATGGGAGACAAATCAAGCCCTCTATTTTCAACAAGGGTGCCAGATTTGTTTGGATCCCGAAAGGTATTTCTAACCCCCCAGGACCCGATTCTACTGGGGTACCTAAAGCCTGATTTGATTGCAGGTTCGTGTGGGTTTGACCAATAAAGGAGGTGTATAAGCAACTATCTGGTACATCGATAGTGGATGCTCAAGGCACATGACTGGAAGCAAACATCTCCTTAGTTCATACACAGAACAAGAAGGCCCACGTGTACTCTTTGGTGATGATAACTTTGGTTTTACCAGAGGATTTGGAACCTTAGAGAATGATGATGTACAGGTTACTAGAGTCTCGTATGTCGATGGTTTGAAGCACAACATGTTATCGGTTTCACAATTCTGCGACAACGGATTCAGTGTTGAGTTTGACTGACCAGTGCACTATAAAAAATTGAGCCACTCAACAGATTTTGTTAACTGGTTCAAGAAAGGGAACAATCTACACTGCCGATTGGAACAGTTGTCCAAGAAATGCATGCCTGATTGTTAAGAGTTCCAAAAGCAGCAGTTGGCTCTGGCACAAGAGAATGAGCCATCTGAACTTTAAAACTCTTAACAAGATAGCAAGGATGTCTCTGGTTGAGGGTCTTCCGAATGAGGTATTCTCTAAGGATCAGACATGTGTCGCATGTCAGAAAGGAAATCAGGTTAAAGCCTCATTCAAGGGGATCCCAGGACCAGCATCCAGCAGAGTATTGTAACTGATCCATATGAATTTATTTGGACCAGTTACACCACTTAGTCTCAGACGCAAATACACTCTGGTAATCGTGGATGATTATTCCAAGTTTACTTGGGTTGTATTCTTGTATAAGAAGAATGAGACTACAACAAAGATACCCGAGCTGCTCAAGAGATTGTAAAATGAGAAGGGTGTCAGTATTGTAAAAATTAGATTCGATAAAGGTACATAATTTCCGAACTCCTTTATTACTGACTTTTGCACTAAGTTTGGAATACAACATGAAACATCAGCTGCAATTACACCACAACAAAATGGAGTAGCAGAATGGAGAAATAGAACACTTAAAGAAGTTGCTCGAACTATGTTAGCTGAACATACAACTCCAAACCGTTTCTGGGCAGAAGCCATCAACACAGCATGTCACACTCATAACAGATGCTCTCTGACTAAGATTCACTTCAAAACACCCTATGAACTGTGGAAGAGCAGAAAACCTCGTGTTTCTTACTTCCATGTTTTTGGGTGCAAGTGTTTCATACACAATAATGGGAAGAGCCAGTTGAAAACCTTTGAGGCCAAGTTAGATGAGGGTATATTCTTAGGATATTCCTCAACCAGCAAGGCTTTCAGGGTGTTCGATAGGCGAACCCTAGTTGTGGAAGAAACACCTCATGTGGTCTTTGATGAGACATCTTCTGAACAAGAGAAATCTGCCTCAGAATAAGCAGTACCAAATCAACCGGTACCTGATGCACAAAAAATGGATCAGTTGAGTATCAAAGATAAGGGATCAGATCACGTAAAAGTGTATGTCCCAAAGCTTGATCTTACTGTTCACCAGGTCAATCAGACCCAAAGGTACGTACAACTGTCAATGAAGAAGCTAGTACAGCTGAGATAGTATCAACTGAACTATCTGGTTCAGGGGGAACACTTGATGTTCCTATGGACAGACATCAGCATATGATGATTCCAACACCAGCTGAGACTTGTCCATGCCAAGTTGATCCTATAACTGCACCACTCCCAACTACTAGTGACTCAATATCAGACGAGGATGATGATATCCAAACTGATATACATCAGAAAAGAAGGACTTGGTTAAGTGACCATCCGACTGATCTGATAATTGGCAATCCGAATGCCCGAGTCCAAACTAGACATCAGGTTGGTGAAAGTGCCATGTATTGTTGTTATCTGTCTTTGAAGGAACCAACCACCATAGAAGAAGCTCTACAAGATGCTAGCTGGATCCTAGACATGCAAGAAGAATTAGAGCAGTTTGAAAGGAATCAGGTTTGGAAACTGGTGGACAGACCAACTCATCAAGATGTGATAGGCACCAAGTGGGTATTCAAGAACAAGAGAGATGAGAATAATGTCATAACCAGAAATAAGGCAAGACTTGTTGCTAAGGGGTACTCACAATCAGAAGGAATTGATTATGATGAGACTTTTGCACCAGTCGCTCGCCTGGAAGCCATTCGGCTGTTTCTGGCATATGCTGCCCACAGAGGGTTTATTGTGTATTAGATGGATGTAAAGAGTGCATTCTTAAACGGGGTACTAGCTGAGGAAGTTTATGTTGAACAACCTCCTGGCTTTGAAAAAGGCAACCAGATGTACCGTTTAAGAAAAGCTCTTTACGGCCTGAAACAAGCTCCTCGAGCTTGGTATGATACACTCTCTTAGTTCTTGATAGACAGTGGATTCACTAAAGGGGTAGTAGATAGAACCTTATTCAGAATAGAAGACGGAGAAGATATTCTGATGGTTCAGATATATGTGGATGATATCATTTTCGGATCTCCCAACAAGAACCTATGTGATAGATTTAACAAACTGATGCAAGAGAAATTTGAAATATCCATGATTGGTCAGATGAATTACTTTCTGGGTCTTCAAGTTAAGCAGAGTACAGAAGGGATATTCATCTGCCAGGCAAAATACACTAGGAATTTATTGGCTAAATTTGGAATTCAGAATAGTAAAGAAGCCAAAATTCCTATGATGACTGGATTCAAGATGGATCCAGATGAGAATGGTCAGAAAACTAATCAGAAAGAATACAGGGCTCTCATTGGATCTCTACTATACCTGACTGCCAGCAGACCAAATATAACTTTTGCAGTAGGAGTATGTGCCAGATTTTATGCAAATCCAATGCAAAGCCACCTGGAAGCAGCTAAGCGGATTCTTAAGTATCTGAAGGGGACAGTAAGCCTTGGTTTATTCTACCAATCAGATGATAATCTAGAGCTTAGTGGGTATTCTGATTCTGATTATGGAGGTTGCAGAATAAATAGAAAATCAACCTCAGGAACATGTAAGTTCTTAGAAAGCAAACTGATCTCTTGGTTTTCAAAGAAGCAGACATCTGTTGCTACATCTACTACTGAAGCAGAATATATGGCTGTAGGAAGCTGTTGTTCCCAACTGCTCTGGCTTAGTCAGCAGCTGAGGGATTACAACATTGTAGCTACGAACGTACCTATATTCTGTGACAGTAATAGTGCTATAATAATCACTCAGAATCCGGTATTACATACAAGATGCAAGCATGTGGATGTCAGACATCACTTTATAAGAGATCATGTGGAAAAGAAGAACATCATAATGGAAAAGATCCATACTGACAAGCAGAGAGCTGATATCTTAACCAAGCCACTAGCT
Organism: Stenogyne calaminthoides; assembly: GCA_037126765.1. Taxonomy (NCBI): domain Eukaryota; kingdom Viridiplantae; phylum Streptophyta; class Magnoliopsida; order Lamiales; family Lamiaceae; genus Stenogyne; species Stenogyne calaminthoides. Next base: position 11,359,351 of record JBBCBC010000020.1, read on the forward strand.
GAGGTCAGATTTAGAGAATTATGTAATGAGCTAGGACTTCTGGACTTAGGAGATAGTGCACCAGAAATTTTTGGTGGACTGCTCTCCAGGACCAGTTGGTTAAGAGACTGACCAGATAAGGAGAATCAGTTGAGTAAGGTATCTCAACTGATCAGAAAAATCAGTCAGGAACTGATCAGAAAAGGGTTATCAGATGAAGGGGGAACATATCAGATTGGATAAGAAAAGAATCTGATCAGATAAAGTGGGAAATTGTTGGGAAATACTAAGGTCTAGCCAGAAACTAAGATCAACAGAAATTGATCAGAATTCAAGTGGTATTGACTGATCACAACATCAGTCAACCAGATATGCATTTCTATTTTTATGCCTTTCTGTTTACAATATGCAATTATCTGTTCTTATCTGCTTTTACTGTGCATACACTTTTATGACGTGTACCCTGCAAAGCATTTAATGCGGACGTGGGGAATATGTATTAATTGCCATTAAATGCATTTTTAAAATTCGAAAGGAAATCGCACGTGCAAATCCTGACAGCACGATCAAAATCGCTTAATCTGAATAGTTTATTCTTTTCAAACGTTTGGTTTTCCGGTCTTGATTTTCCCTCATTTCCTTTATATAGGCTTCGTCAAAACCCTTCCAAAATTACACTTCTCAAAATCTCTTGCGATTTACACTCTGCAAGTTTCTCAAATACACTGCAATTCAAAGCGTTTCTTACGATTCACTTTATCTCAGAATCACTCAACAAAATCTGGTAATATATGGTTATTTGTTGAATTTATTCCATTAAATGTTTTTGCTCATACAATTTTTATAATGTATGCCATCTCTAATGCTTGGTATCTGTGTGAGTATGATATATAATGATTCAATCGGTTATTTGTTCGGCAAAGCAAATAGATGATATGCTTTTTATTAATCACTATACTCACATAGTTTCTTCTTAATATAGATGGCTACTCACGGTATTGGCAAAATCATGTGTAACTATGCCAGTTTGGCAAATCAAATCTTGGAAGACAAATATGTAATGTTTGGAGTTACACGAGATCCAGAATCGATGGAAGTTGAGCAGTTGTTAAAGGTTTGTGGACTCGAAAAATATTGTGCTGCACACTCCAATCCAGTGATGCAGTATGAGGCACTGTAGTTCTTGAGAAATTTGGATGTGGTGACCCCTGGGGATGAACTTGTTTCATTGGTAAATGGAGAGGAGATCAAAGTTACAAATGTTGATATCTCTCGCCTGTTCAACCTGTCCAAAGGGAAGATCTCTCCTGCTCACTACAGGGAGAATGAAGACGAGCTGATTAGAAATGAACTCTTCCGGGAGGCTGAAAAACACCATACCGCAAACTTTGTCAGGCCGATGTTGAAAATGAAATTTTGCCTGTTGTTTGACATTTTGTCAAAAACAGTTATGGGTATATCTTTCAGCCCGGACGGATTAACGGTTGTAAAGATGCATTGTTTGGCTGCTATTATCGATGGAGCCACAAATATTAACTGGGCTTGTTTTTTGAAGGCCATTCTGATCCAAGAGCATGAGAAATTTGGAGTTAATGACCAGAGACAGGTCTTTCTGAAGAAGAGAATCAGCAATCTCAACAAAGTTGCAATCATTCTGAGGGACAAAATGCCTAATGCTGAATGGGATCAAAATGGACTGAAGTTTTACAAGGTCTTTCTTGCAACCACAACTGCCATCTATGGCCCGGCAGATGATGATCTGCGGGTCACACTCAGGAAAGGGAAAAGCAAAGAGACAGCTGCTTCTGCAACTGCAATTCCTTCGAAGAGGAAGAGGAAACTGGTGAAGGCTCAGGAGAAGAGGCCAAAGAAAGTAAAACAGGCGCCGATGACTCTCTTCTTGGCAGATGAGTCTGAACATGGATCGCAGGTGGAAAGCTCTCCGGAGCAGTCCGAAGGAGAACAGGAAAAGGGCAAAGACAAGGCCAGATCACCCTCTCCTCAGCGCATGACTCCCTCGCCTTCTCCAGTCCGCGAGCAGGCTAAATCCCCGGTGTTGGAGCCAGATCAACCTATGCTCCTAGGCTGGCATCAACCCGCTGATCTGCCACCACCAGAAACCTCCTCCACACAACCCCCAGTCCCAACTGAACAGTCACTTCCCGAATCCAGATCATCAAAAACCATCACCGGGAAGCTGGCAAGGATGAGAATAGGAAGGGAAATAGATGGATTGTATCCAGAACTGGAAGCTCATCCAGCTGTAAGGGATGATGTTCTGGAGATTCTGACTTGGAGAGATCTCCGCATGAAGAACTTCTCCGATTTTATGATAATTATTGAACAGATGGGAGGAGAGGATGAATTTGCTGATTACGATTTTGATATGAAAAGATTAGCTCAGGTTGGGTCACCAGCTGAGTTGATTTCTGCTGAAGGAGTAAAAGCCCTGATCTTCAGGAAGATGGGCTTATCTGAAAGGGTGGAGATAGAATCTGAAGAGGAGAGTCCACGAGAAGTTGCTCCTATGAAGGATGCAGGAGCTGCCGATGAAGGTGAGCCTGGTGCTCCAGTTCATGACCAGCCACTGGAGGCACAAACAACTGGAATTGATCAGGTGGTACAAAGCATTCCTGCTACACACATAACCACTGATCAACTTCGGGAGATCAGATCTTGTTTCAAAGATCTCCTAAAAGAGGAAGTTGAGGGTGTGTTGGCTAATGCAGTTAGCAACACAATAGCTGATCAGAGGCAGGCTAGCCTCCGGGAGATGAAGGATCAACGGGAATTTGCTATTTCCCAGATTGAGACAATTAAAGATCAATTCTCTCAAACCGTGACCAACCTGACTTCTGATATTAAGAAGACTTTTGACGAGAAGTTGGTCCAGGTTGATCAAAATCAAGTTTCTCTTCTGATGGTCACTGAAAAACTTGAAAAGACAGAAGAGAAACTGGATAAACTGATTCTCACTTTTTCCACGGCCATCGAAGCTGCTACGTCTGAGCTGATTGCCAAGATTCAAGATCTAACTGCTCAGACTCAGGGCCTAACTGCTTCTGATTTAAACAAGGCCATTTCTGTCAGTTTTGGCTCCCTGACTTCCCACCTCAATGCACTTTTTGATCAAACCAAAAAGGGGAAAACCCAGGTTGAGAAACCAACTGCCTATATTAAAACAACAGAGGAGTTGATTCAAACAGTTGAAACGTATGGCCAAAGACTAGACCATCTTGATCTGTTCGCGAATGAAGTTTCTGAGAAGATGGAAAAGTCAAAGGCAAGAAAGATGGTCACCAGTGCTGGAACATCAAAAGCTGTTGATCCTGCCAGTCAAGCAAAAAGAGTTACAAGAAGCACAGCGAGCCAGATACAAGCTGATAAGGAGCTGACATAAAAACTCTCCAAGGAGCAGATTGCTGAGGAAGCTCGCCTTAGTGAAGAAGAAAGGAAATCAGAAAAAATGGCCGAGGCAGAAAGACTTAGGAAGAAATATAGATCGAGGGTTAAGAAAGGTCATACCGGAAAATCTGGAGCAGAACCACAGCTGGCAGCAAGAATCGATGAAATTATTCCAAAAACTACTGCTCATGCTGATAAATTTGAAGAATGGAACATGATAAGAGGTGAATGGCTCCTGGATGCTTTTGTTCTGGATCTAGTTTCAAAAGAAGAATCACCAGATGAGGAATTTCTCAACTGGTTGGAGAACAAGCATCCATACTTTCTGAAGTATCTGTAGAATGAGGCCAGGAAGATAAATGTAAGAATAGCCCATCAAGACTATGAGGTGATGGAATACACTAAGAAGGCAGATGGCTCATTCGACAGATTGGCATTTCAAAGATTCTATTTTGACATCTTGAGCAAATCGCACATAACTGATCCAGAGCAGGTCAACAATGTCAAATGGAAACTATACTGGATTTTCAATGTTCCTCAAGATCAATGAGAAATACCAGAATGCTACATTCCAAGAGGGTGAAGATCAGAAGACTTTTAGGATCAGTTGTACTTTATTTTCAAACTTTTCAGATGTAACATGTAAACGACAAATCAGTTAAATGAAAAGTTTATTTTTACTGATCCTAAGACAAATTCTCATTGTCTTCTGATTTTCTATTTTTTTTACTGTTTTACAAAATTATCAACTGTTGTTGGTTTCTCAGATGTTTTGGTTTCATCAAAAAGGGGGAAATTGTTGGGAAATTTAGAGTTTTGATGAAAGTTTCAAAACACTTGTAATAGGACAAGTCAGACATGTTAGCTGACTGCTAAGCTAGATTTCGGGTTAGGATGACCAGTTGATATTTATTGTATAGAACAATTAATGTAATAGATAGGTCACATATTGGGGGGGAACTCAATATGTAAAGTCTTGAAGAAGATCAGATCAGAAGACCAGACGAGTCAAAAGATCAGGCGAGCCAGTTAGTCAAATGATCAGGTGAAGACATGAAGCTAAAATTCAGAAGACCTGAAGATCAGATGGCTACCAGAAGATCAAGACCAGAAGACCGAAAGATCTACATCAGTCGAGTCTGCTAAGTTGAAGTTAAGACAACTTGCACCAGAAGAATCTATCAGGTAGACTGATCAGTTTTATCTGATCAGGTCAACTCTCACCAGGTGTCAACTGTTTTGTGCACCAGATCATACGTACTAATCAGTCAAAAAGAATGTCAATCTTAGTTGGTATACCAAACACTGAACAAGTGTATCTATTAACCAATGAGATCAAGACACGTATGAACGGAGCTGGAAATGCGGGATTCGGCACTGCAAAATCAAATGGCTAGAAAGGATAAACATACATGTTTCAGCCATGCCGTTCCTGAAGCACGTCAAATCAACCCTGCAAACTACCTAATATAGCCTGAAATTCAAATTGCTCTCCAACGGCCATTTGATTTCGAGGTCTATAAATATGGGATCAATCTTCATAGTGAAGACACATAAATTATCATCAAGCTCAAGCCATAGCAAATTTCCGCACGAAGAACCCAAATTCAAGATTATTTTCTAAGTGTTCATCCCATTAGTTCTTAGCTTAAAATTCTTATCCTCTAGCTTAAGGCTACCTCAAAACTATGATAGAATTCCAGTTGGAACAAACAACAAATCTTTACCCAAACTCAAAGTTAGGTTAAGTTTGTTTAGCAAGATTTCAGACTAGGGTTTCTAGTTCTGATCTCTGGGATCGGTTGAGTGAGAACTCTTGAAACATCTGTTGGTTGTACTGTGTTGGACTAACACATTAAACTAAGTCCAAGTTGGTTAAGTTGGTGCCTCTGCTGATAGGGAAGAGTGGACGTAGGACTGGTTGTCCGAACCACTATAAAAATCTTGTGTGCATTATCTGATTTACCTATTTTACACTATTGCACACTACCTGATTTAAACTGCATACATATTCTGAGTTAAGATCAGTCTGCATCAAGCAACTGATCTGATCAGTTTGACAGTTTAGTCATCTGATTGAAAACAGACTGCAGAATCTGATCTTATAAAACTGGTTTTTCACACGGGTTAGAAACTTGCTTCCGCACACCAGTTAAATTGATAGGCACCGAATTGATCTGCCATCAGGCAATTAGTAAGTTGGATATCAGTCCAAACTGATTCACACACACTCTGATCAGGCAACCTGCTTTCACACCTGATCTTGCACAAAAAGTTTGCAGAAGTCTATTCACCCCTCCCCTCTAGACTTCTGCCCTCACAAAAACCGTTCGGGACCTACAAAATTAAATCACGAAGTTGAAATGTCAACATACTTTTTATGAATTAAACAATGTTGGGAAATGTGGGAGAATTAATTAGGAATTAATGCATCCCACATTGAATAATTAGAGTATTTAACAACTCCTTATAAGTAGGAGTTTGTTAGTAGAATTTAATTACAGTGGTTAATGACTGGTTCAATAGCCCACACACGCGCTGCCTGTCCGGTCAGGCATACCCGATTTTCCTACATTTTAGAGTGCAGACTTCTCTTTGCGCCAATTCAGTTCATCGGAGCTTTTCACATTGGGTGCTCCACGTGTAAAGACGAAAGTCATTTTACCTTTGGAAACAATACGTCAAATCGAGAGCAGTACTACCGAGGCGTATTTCATTTTGTGGGAAAAGGTTCCACCTTGACTCGACTTTGGTGAGTTCTTCTTGTTTTTTGTTTATTCTGTTTTTGCTCGTGCGGTTGCTATTATTTGTGTGTTGTTCGAGTATTCCAGAAATCTGCTAGTGCGTGCGAAGTTCAAGTTATATTCCAGAATTATTACGTGCATAGTGTTGTACCCGGTCCACACTGTCGGGGAATAAGTTGAACAGATCTATTTGGGGTGAATATTTAAATACAAATTTAATTCTTATAATTATTACTAGCAAGAATTAATCCTATATTAATTCAAATAATAATCCAACAACATATCATGCATATAATAATTCACGTAAAACCTACGCATGTGGAATTCTACGAGTTTACGTGAACGTACCTCTTGGGATGGCAGTGATCTGGCAGATTAGACTAACCAAAAGAACTTCTCAAGTATTCCCTTAGCCCTCGTTCGACTATCCGGTGGAAGGATTCTTGTGAACGATTTAACAAAAGGAAAATAAATTATGTTGCACCACCTTTGTGGATTTACTAATTTTTCCAGCACATGGAATTGTACTTGGGAATGAAAGAATCATCCCCTATTTATAGAGACCAGGTGGTCGAATTTTGTGCCCTAAAATAATGTGGGAAAATCTTTTCTTGATCTCTAAGAAATCTTGAATATATCTCCTATATTCTTTCTCCCATAATTATAATATTCCACAAAATCTCATCTTCTCTATTTGCTATGGAATTTTTGAAATTGATGAGTCAAGAATCCAAGATTTGGATCTTCTTGAATTTATGAGATATTTCTTGTATTTCAAGAAATACATATCTTCCATAATATCTTTTCAAGAAAATCTTTCTTGCCCACTATATTTCAAGTTTTTCGAAAATCTCTTATACATAACCAAGTGGGAGATTTCTTGAATTTAATGAGATAATCTTGTATTCCAAGAATACATATCTTCATTCCATAACAAAATTCAAAGAAAATCTTTCTCCCAACTTATCCATAATTTTCAAAAATTTAGGGAAAAATTAAGCAACAATATTTATTTTGTTTTAATCACCTTTTTCAGTTATTGGACTATATGTTGGGCTACTCAGGGGGCCTTTAGGAGAATTAAGATTGGACCTTCTAATGGACCTTGAATATCTAATATTGAGCCACAATATTATTCAAGTCCATATATATTAATTAATCTCACTACATAATTAATATTGCACTATCCATCTTAACCCATATTACAGTCAATATGACTCCCGGTTATTATTTCCCGTGTTTAAGATTATCTAGCCCATTAATTAATTCAAGCCACTGAAATAGCTTTCCGTTAATTAATATCTTTTATCCTTGGTCAAGGAACTGTTCAACATTATTATCCATACCGAAAACTAATTCCACTTGCAAGATTTGGTATGATAAAGCTTATGAACCTCCCAAGGGGGCAAATCGAACAAGCGTACTTGCACACGGTTCTTCGTATTAAATCTTAGCAATCACATGTGACTAATAATATTGTCCAAGATAAAAAGTATTGAATCTCGTTGATTCGCTATCCATGATAAGTCAAAGCAATAGTTACCAATCCCACATGATCCTATTTAAGGAACGAAGATTAAGAAATAACGAACCACTGAGGTCTAATTCTTTCTTGTTCAATTCTGAAGAATTTATCCTCCTATAGGTCCTATTCAGTGCATCAGTCATGCACTAGTGTAATCTCTTGGTCAAGACAAGCCAATCTGAGCCTTACACTTCAACCTTTCGCGATGGGTTGTTCATTTCCATCTAGGTCGTGAATGGCGTACTTTTAGTTACAAGGGACTGTTAATTTAATCTTATGTGATCTGGTATCACTAAATTAACTACAATGTAACACGTACGAATTATTGAACAGTTATGCAGTAAATATATGTAACATTTGTAGGTCCCGAACGGGTTTTGTGAGGGTGGAAGTCTAGAGGGGAGGGGTGAATAAACTTCCAAAACTTTTCGTGCGGATCAGGTGTGAACTGCAGATTACCCGATCAGAGTGCTAGTGTATCAGTTTAGACTAATGTTCAATCTTCATCGAGTGCTGAAGGCGATCGATTTGATATCTGTCGGTTTAATCGAATGGTGCGGAAGCTTGTTTTTACCGTGTGAAAAACCAGCTTTATCAATCGATTCTTAGGTCGGGGTTTTCAACGATTGACTAAGGTGTCAATCGATCGATCGATTGCTTGGTGGTGATCGAGCTTAACTTAGAATATGTATTTGCTTTTAAACTCGGTTGTGTGACTTGTGTAAAGCAATAAGAAAGCAAGTAAATGCACACAAGACTTTTATAGTGGTTCGATTTAAACCCGCCCCACGTCCATTCTTCCCTTAACACGGGGGGAACCTTAACCTACTTTAACTCGGGACTTATATCCTTTTTCAGATGGCGAGATGTTAACCTAGTTCCCACTCTTACAAACTTAACCTGCGGGACTTATATCCTTTTCAGGATGGCCGAGATGTTTATCGAGTTCCCACTCAAGCTTAACCTATGGGACTTATATCCTTTTCAGGATGGCCGAGATGTTTATCGAGTTCCTAATCTACAAACGTAACGGTGGGACTTATATCCTTCGTAAGGATAAATGAGATGTTTATTGAGTTAAAGACTTCTGCAGACTTAACCTAACTTGCGTTTGGGTAAAGAATGTTTGAGGGTTCCAACTGGAAATCTATCCTGATGCTTTAGGTAGCCAAAATGCTAGTGGATAGGATTTCTTGCTAAGAACTAATGGGATGAACACTCTAAGAATAATCTTCAAATGTAGTGTTCTTTGAACGGAGATTTTGTTGTAGCTTTAGCTTCTTTTGCGGTGTCTCCGTGTTTGTTCTTTGCTTGTTCTCACTTGTTGGTCCTTGTCTTCAAAATGAAGATCGATCCCATTTTATAGACCTCGAAATCAAAGAGCCGTTGGAGAGCAATTTGAATTTCGGGCTATATTAGGTAGGCTGTAGGATATGATTGTGACGTGCTTCGATTATTGGCGTGGCCGTAGGCATGATTAGCGTCATTTTTGTCCGCAGTCGTATCCGTATTTATCGGCTCTTTTTGTATACGCGTGTCGCTTTCTTTCTCCTTCGCGAGGCGGCACTTCAGAAATTTGTCCGTTAGACGATTGATATTATTTTTGTAGAAGATTCGTCTTGTCTGGTGTATCTTTTTGATTGTCACAGTGTGGTGCCGACTTGATCGATTAAGCGATCGATCTACCTTGTTTGAGTCTTGGATGCACATTGTCTTAGCTTCAATATGCAGACTCTCTGAATGTAGGTCTTGTGTCTTTTGATCTTGGTGTCTCTAAGCCTCGGTGTATTCGGTCATACTAAGTCTTGGGTTTGTTATCGAGTCTTGAGTTTATCCGAGTCTTGAGTTCATCCGAGTCTTGAGTTCATCCGAGTCTTGATGTCTTCTTGTCTTCACCTGATCTTCTGACTTCTTGTCTTCTGATTTGTGCTTAGTCTTCTGATCATCTGACCTTATCTGGGTCATCTGATGCTTCTACTTGACCTATACATATTGAGTTCCCCCTCAATATGTGACCTATCTTTTACTTCAGCTATCTATACATTTCAGCTGGTCATCTTAATCTGATTCTAAGTCATCGATCATTAATGTGTCCGATTGGTCCTATTACAACTTTGTTTTGGAACTTCCATCAAAACTAAGTTACAGATTTCCCAACAATTTCCCCCTTTTTGATGGAACCAAAACACTTAACCATACTTAATCAGAAAAACAGATACCATGAATGGAAATGTAGATGATGGAAACAGTACATACCTCAGAAGACAATGAGATGTTGTCTTAGAATCAGTGAGATGGAAAATTTTATTCAGATAGGTGTGTGCATTGTAGAATACATGAAAAGTGTACCTATCATCTGATTTCAAGTTGTCTTCTTCAGGTGTACTTGAACATTTGCAGTTCTTTGGGGATGCCAAACATCTTGTACATCCTTTGCATTAGTTTGTCCAGCTCTTCTTTTCTATGGATTCCTCATTTTTTAGCAAGTCCATAGTAGATATTCTTGAATTTAACAGGATCTAGCTTGTTGTCTGGACGCACAGGTGGAAGGAGTGGTTCAAAGGGTGGAGCTTCTGGTATAAGTGACATGATCTTGCCTTCTTTTTCATCACCATCCGGTAGAAGTCCGATACTTTGTTTCTAACCAGTTCCGGAATTCATCATCATTTTCAGTCTGATCTTGATGAATTGGAATCTTCTCCAGGATGTAGACGTCACATAACCATTCTCCTCTGATCTGATCCCATTCTAGAAGCAAATCTTGCGCAGTGCAGAGAGGATGCCTTTAACAGTCTTGGGGGCATTCTTCTCCCAAGCAATCTCCCTCTTCGCAGACTTCGTTCTTCCTTTTTCCCCGGATGTAGCGATGTTCGATCCCTTAGCCTCTGCTAACCTCGCTTCTTGATTGCGGCCTCTCTTATTCTCTGTCTTTGCCGCTCTTGAACTTGTTCAGAGTCATCGACTTTTGGTGGAGAATAGTTGGCCTTGTCTCGATCTTCCGATTGCTTTCTTTCATCTTGCCTTTGCCTTTCTTCCTCCTCGTGGTGCGCTTCAGTTCATCTTGTTCGCTCTTCTTCTTGACTAATTTCTTAGCGAGTTCATGGCTCTTGGCCTGATCATCAGTTTCCATTCTTTTCTGAACGGACGAAGAGAAGTCTTCAATCTTGTCGACTCTGGCAGTAACCTCTGAAAGAGCACTTTTCTGCTCAACGATCTCTTTACTGTGTTGCTCCACAGTTTCTTTCATTTCAGCAACGAGATCGGTAGATGGAGTGGTTGCAAGTCGATCTGATGGTTTTTGGTAGAGATGAAAATTTTACCAACTGTGTCTGAGTCTATTTTTCTTCCTTCTCTTTGTTCTCTTTTTCTTGACTCTGTTTTTCTGTATTCTCTTTTCCTTCAGACTCTTTTCCAGACTCTTTTCCTTCCCCCTTTTTGGTTGCATCAAAGACGTTGGACATCTTGCGGTTCAGAGCTGTTAATTGCCATGAGATCTCCTCTCTGAGTTCCTCGACAACAAGAGGAGTTATCTGAATGGTGGCAGAAGGTGCAGGTGTGTAGAAGCGTCTGAGAGCAGTTTCGATTTCCTGTCTTGCTCGTTTTGTAGAAGCTAGAAAAAGTTTCCAACCCATATCCAAGAGGTTGTTGGTCTTGTCCAAGGATGCCCAGACACTTTCCAAAAGTACCTGTGTCTGATTGAGCATCTCTGTCTGAACTGTGAGTTTGTCAGACTGGAGCTTGAGCTTCTCAGCAAGAGGATATACTAGTTGCATTACTTTAGCAAGGATGGCATTGTGCATCCCCACTGCGTGACTTCGTTCCTTGTCAACTAGTTTCACTTGCTCATCTTCAAACCGCTTCATCAGATCTGCCGTGAGCGCTGCGAATTTGTCTTCAAATGCAGTCTTGATCCCATCCTGAATCTTCTGAGTATGATGATCTAGGGTATCAGAGCTCATCGTAGCGATGCTTGAGATGTTGAAGCCTTGCCAAATTGGGTCTCATCGCAACACCCATTCTTGGTTCATCGGCAGACTCCTCATGATCCAGAGGAGGTCGAAGCGGTTTCCTCATCATTATCGGTAATTAGAACCTTTCGTGAATCGGCCATCCGATATCATAAATCGATGCCAATTCAACAACACTTTCAATCCCAAAGATTGTGTAGACATTTCAACTCCAAGTCTACAAAGAAAATCGATCCCGAGTTGTCATTAGAATCGAAATTCTTCAATGCTCTTGATCTTATATCCCTCCGAATACTATTTCTTCTATCATTCTTTGGATACCAGGATGTTGATCCAATTCAGGGCATAGATCCAGCAGATACTCTTTGATCTGTTGCTTCATTATCCTTATGATGGGGCTCTCTGGAGCAGGTGAAGCAAGCACTGTTCTGGTGTTGAAGGGATTATGAGAGATGGACACACGTTCATCGGATCTCTCAGGTTTTTGAGACTGGATCGGGGATTGGGATGTTTGTAGTTCAGGTTCATTTTCAGCGTGTTGAGGGTGTTCAGTTTCCTGAATTGGTTCATTGATTGGTGGTGTGGGAGATGTTGTTCTGAGAGGTGAGGGTGAGGGTGAGAAGGTTTTGTGGGGAGAGAGTGGAGGTGATGATTTTTGAGGAGAGGGTGATGGTGATTTGGAAGTGGGCGTTGGCGATCTTGCTCTCTGGAAGATCTTGGTTAGAGGTAGAGAATCAGATGGTGATTCTTCCTCAGATTGCTCCATTTCTGTCCCTCTGACAGATTTCTCTCCTTCTGCTGCGATCATCTGCTCTTCCCTTACTTCTCTGATCGTTGGCTCAGAGCGGACTGCTATCTCCTCTTCTGATTCTTCTTATATCAGATCCTCCGTTCTGCTAGCTGTCTTGGCAGAACTTGGAGCAGTCTTCAGAGGAGATGAGACTCTCTTCTGACGTTTCCGTTGAGCATCTGGTTTCTTGGCCAGATCCTTCCTCTTCATCCTCTTCTCTGGAATGGCCTTTTCCTGCACTTCAGACTATGCAGTTGCCTTATCTTTTCCTTTCTTTTCTCCCTTGGGTTTGGACACGTAAGGAGTCGGATCCTCATCAGCTTGTCCGGGTAGGGACTCATCTTTGCCCAGTATGGCCTTGTGCTTTGCTTGGTAAATCTTCGCTCCATTCTCGTTCCATTCATAATTCTGTGGCAGCTTATCTGACAGAATGATAGAGATTTTGTGTATGAATGAGCACTTCGAAGATAAGCACACTGCATTGCTCTGGGTCAGTTCGAACTTCCCGGAGTCTTTTCTCAGTCTTGCTTTGACCATACCCAACCAATCGATGTCTGAAGCCTTCTTGATTATTGCAGCCATGACACTTATCTTGTAAGAAGTGACCGCATCAAGGCTGTAAGTTGAGCACATGATCATCTTCTGAACAATTTCAAGAAGAAGGCGATACTTTCTCTTCAGATAGGAGGCTTTGACGTTTGTCGTGTTCTCCTTGTTTGCTGGTCTCAACAGTTCGGCTTCAATAAACTCCTTTTCTCCTACAGCAGTCGTGTAGGTCTCTGGATTGATGCTTCCTCGAGTTAGGCCGAATATCCTCTGTAGATTGTCATTCGTCACTCGAACTTTCAGGTCAACATCATTGTCTTCATCCCTCTGCAGATTGTAAAGAAACTCCAGGGCTTCATGGGTGTGAACGATGTTCTGATGAGTAGAGCAATATCGTTCCAGTCCACACTCTCGAAGGCACTCCAGAATTTCCAGCGATTCCGGATCTGAGGTGATGGTGAAGACTACGTACTTTTCATCAATGATGTCCTTCTTCATCGATGCAAAGTTGCAGTACTTTTTCCCTTGGCCAGATCTTGAAACAAGATGTGTCATTTCTGTACAATATGCAAATTGATGTTTAGTTTGAGTAAGATATTTCAATAAATTCAGTCAAACTAGTAATTTCATCATCAATTTTGCAAGTAAGCGTTTAGATCTAATAAAAATTACAGAAATACAATTCGTAAACCTAGGTACCATAGAGAAATTTAGATCATGCAATTAATTTAAAACAAGGAATTACCAGAAATTGATTCGAAAGATTTAGAAATCGGAAGGGTAGAATCAAATGATTTCGAAGGTAATTCTCTAAGGATTAAAAAAATGTGATCTTTTAAGAGCTTTGAGAAGACGAAGTAGTGGAAAGCGGTTTTCTGAGAAAAAATTTGGATTTTGTAGAATACGAGGGAAAACTTTTTTGCACAACTTTCCAAAGTACTCAAGTATCCGTGTTTTGAAATTGATGGCTGAGATTAATCGGCCAAAAGGTATTTTGATCGCACGGTTGAGAAAAGTAGTCTTCTCGTTTTCTGGACTCGAAAAATCGCAATAAAACATTTTGAAAACATTTTCCCAAGTCCGCATTAAAAGCTTTGCAGAGCATGCGTCATGAATAGTGTAAAATAAATCAATTAAAATAAATAACGCATATAATGTATTCAGAAAGAGATAAATAAGAGAGCGTATCTGACTGATTGATATTGTAATCAATCAGTTACCACGGTGATCTGATCTGGTACTTTGTTGACTTATCTGGTGGTTGCCTTATGCATTTCCCAACAATATCTCACTTATCTGATCAGATTTTTGCTTGAATCACTTCTCCACTTATCCGATCCTCTTTTCTGATACTCTTCATCCTTCAGTCTTCTTTTAATCAGCTCGCATTTACTGAAGTCAACTCCCGCCAAAACTTTTACTTCGGGGAGTCAAAAAGTCGCCTCGATTCCCAAATCGGCGCGATTTGACATACCGTAATAATGGCATAGATACGCTGTGATTTAATCACACCGTTAACTCATCCAACCATTAGCCGCGTGTTCCTAACACGTTGTCGATGCAAATTTCTCTTAAGATCTTCTGAAAAGGTAAAATTTGCATTTATACCTCTAATTTCCTTCTATAAATTAGCCTGGGGTGTTAGGCAAACAACACAATCATAAACCATTTCATCTTCTTTAGCATATCCTTCATGTTTTTCCTATGAGTTCCTTATTTCCGGTGAAACTTTCGGTGGGAACCTTTAGCCATTTTCCAATGAATTCAGCTTCTCAAATCAACCCTGTGTGTTTCTTCCTTTCGCTTGCTTTAAAAATCATCTAAGATTTCACATACGATCAATGCTAAGCTTCTTTACCACCGTGGAGGCGGATCTGCTAAGGCAAATGAGAAGGCACTTCTCCTAACCGTATGCACCTTGTGCGCCTATTGAGATGACGAAATTAGCATCAACAGACTTAGTCTGAAACAAAACGTGAGTTTGGAATATGGTCTGCATCAGTCAACGGTTGATCTCCATATATCAAGCTCAATTTTTGCATGCGACACAAGTGTCTGTTTGGTCCTTGTGACCAAACCTTTGGCACTGTGCCCCATTTAACAGCTGGAAGCCCTGTTGATTTTATGTTGGGATATTTTAGTTTTGATGAATTATGCCAAAACATTATCAACTTGTGTTTTTTGAAGCTAATTTACAGATAACAAGTTGAGGGGGAACGGAAGAACAAATTGAGGGGGAACTCATGAAATCGATTTAAGATGATCGAGATCGAGGCGAGGAAGTAGACGAGGCTGATCAAGATCAGATGAGAAGGATGACTTCGAAGTTAATCGGGGCGTAAACCGACCCGACACCAATGCGGTTTCGATGCGCTTTTATCGAGAAGAATGATCATCAGCGATTCTTATGTAGCGGTGACATCAGAGAAATTCATCAGAAGAAATTTTTCTATAAATTTTTCGATGCGCTTTGTCGATGCGATCGGATCAGATCGAATATGGACTGATCTGTTGAGTGATCGATCAGTGAGTCGATCGATCAAAGCGACGTAAATCGGCCCGATGAATAAATGAAATCACCGATGAAGCGGTGAAATCACCGATGAACAAATGATTTCAAAGACACCGTAAATCTCTGGATCGATTTTAGCGGACCGATCAAAGTGATTTAATCGAAGCAATGAACAAAGAATCCCGAATGATCGGATCTCATTAGACACACAAAAGCGGTGATCAATAAGAAGATAACAACATATATGGATGTGACATAAAGTTCGCAAACAACAAAGGCAAAAGGACAAAGAAAAGTTTGGAGGATTATTAGTATGGATTTGAATATTACTCTCCAACGGTAATATTCAAATCCACACTATAAATACATTGCACTATCTTCAAAAGAAGATAATGGAGGATGCAAAGTGAAATTAAAGCCAAATATTCAAGCAACTCCATTCAAGAACACAGAGCATTAAATATCCAAATTTACCCAAGAGTGTTCTTCATTGTATCTAAGCATAAATGTCATATCCTAAGCTTAGAGAGATTTTCCCATCCTTAGCATTGAGGCTAAACAAATGTAAGGAAAATCTCAACCTAGTTGAAACCAAACAAACCTTACCCAAATCGATTCGGTTAAGTTTGTAGGTGAGTGTGAACTCCGGTAAACATCTAGCAATCCCGAAAGGGAGGGGTGCAATCCCGTGAGGGTGATAAGTCTCGTTTGAGTGTGAACTCGGTAAACATCTCATTGGGTGTTGGACTAACACGTTAAACTAAGTCCGGTTGGTTAAGTAGGTGCCCCTGTTGATAGGGATGAGTGGATGTAGGAGTTGGACTCGAACCACTATAAAATCGTGTGTTCTTTTTTGCTTTATGTTCTTACTTGCCATATGCATTTGATTACAAGCAAAAACACACACATCGTTCTTAAAAGCAAAAAATATGGAATCACCGCCCTCACCCTTTTTTTTTATATGCATTGAACAAAACGTTTCCTTCATTGAGACGCGCAAGAAAAATCGGTTTTAATCGGGACCTAACATTTTACGTCTGAGGGCTTCCGGCATGGACATCCTTCAAAGCCTCTCTTGCTCCTCCTTCCGAAGCTTTGAGAATGGCTCAGGATTCTCGAAGCCTCTCTGACGCCCCTTCTTAGGATCGAGGGAAAATGAGAGCGTCATACCTTGAACTCTCTCGCGTTCCACGCCTAGGGTTGTCTTTAGGGTCGATGGTTTATGCTTTGACCTCCGGGTCCTCTTGTACTTGTAATACCACTTGAAGATAGCTTGTAGCATTTGTAGCTTGTGATATCACTTGTAACTTGTAAATCTGACCTCCGGGTCTTTATCAATGAAAAATTATGTTATTCCATTGTTGTGTTGTTTCTTCTGACTTATGCGGTCTGTAGCTTTAATCTTGATTTGCTTTGTTTTGTAGCTTTAATCGACTTATAAAGTAATCTTCAATCTGATCGGTTCCCCTTAATATGATATATCTTGAATCGATCGCCTTTTGTCCGAACTTCGGATCGCTACTTATCGACTTTTCGATCCGCTTCCTTATCCGAACTTCGGATCGGCTCCTCGTTCGGTCGTCGTCGATCGGTTGAGATTCCTAACTCAATGATTCCACTTAACTGGTTAGTCTTTTAACCAACGGTTTCGGAGATCATTCCTTCAACCATATCTGGTGCATTTTCTCCAAGATCCAGAAGCCCTAGCTTCGTTGCATAACTCTCTAAATCGATCTCGGCTAAGCGACTTGGTTAAGATATCGACTTTACGCTTGTCAAGATGGATCTTTTTCCATCCCGATATTATTCTTTTCAACATGATCTACGATAAAATGGTGTCCGACATCCACATGCTTGCATCTTGTATGAGACGAGATTTCGAGTGATTGCAATGGCACTATTATCGCACACGGAGAATATAGGTACGTTCTTAGCTACGATGTTGTAATCCCACCGCCGACTTAGCTTAGAAGGCGGTTGGGAACAACGACTTCCTCGCCATATATATATTCTCGCCGGTAGTAGATGTCGCGAATCGATGTCCGCTTCTTCGAAAACCATGAGATTTTTTTTATTTCCCTTAAATCGACATGAACACGAAGTTGACTTCTGTCAATTCTCGCAACCTCCGTGAATGAATCGAATACCCACTAAGCTCTAGATTGTCATCGATGGGTAAAATAAACCAAGGTTTACGGTCCCTTCAGATACTTGAGAATCCGCTTAGCTGCTTCTAGGTGGCTTTGCATTGGATTTGCTTGAAATCTGGCACATACACCTACTGCAAACGTAATGTCTGGTCTGCTGGCAGTCAGGTGTAGTAGTGATCCAATTAGAGCTCTATACTCCTTCTGATTCATTTTCTGACCATCTTCTTCTGGATCCATCTTGAACCCGGTCATCATGGGAATTCTGGCTTCCTTGCAATGTTGAACTCCAAACTTTGCCAGTAGATTCCTTGTATACTTCGTCTGGCAGATGAATATCCCTTATGTACTCTGCTTGACTTGTACCTCTGCAGGTCGAGCCAATCAGCCAACTTCCGCCTACTCAAGCACCACCAGAACCCTCTACATCTCATCAACCAGAATCTGGTCGATCTGAGCAAATAATTCCTGAGTCCAGATCATCCAAGACCATCACCGGGAAAATGGTCAGGATGCAAATTGAACGAGATATTGATGCGATGTATCCAGAGCTGGTAGCCCATTCTGTTATCAGAGAGGAAGTTATGGAGATCCTCACATGGAAAGATCTCTGGGTTAAAGAGCTTCTCGGTTTTTTTATGATGATTATAGAACAGATGGGAGGTGCTGGTGAATTTGCAGATTTTGATTTCGATATGAAGAAATCTGCTCAAGTAGGATCACCAGCTGAGCTGATAACTGCTGAATCAATTAAAGCTCTGATACCACTTGTAGGTCCCGAACGGGTTTTATGAGGGCAGAAGTCTAAAGGGGAGGGGTGAATAGACTTCTGAAAAACTTTTTGTGCAGATCGGGTGAAAAAAGAATTACTTTGATCGAGGCGAGTGAATCAGTTTGGACTGATAACCAACTTACTAATCGCCTAAAGGCAGATCAGTTCGGTAACTATCAGTTTAACTGATGTGCGGAAGCTAAGTTTTACCCGTGTGAAAAACCAGTTTTGATAAATCAGATTCCAAAGTCAGTCTTTGAACCAGTTGACTAAAGTGTCAAACTTGATCAGATCAGAAGCTTGGTGCTAGCTGATCTTAACTTAGAATATGTATGCTGCTTTAATAGTTGTGTGCGATTGTGTAAACAGTTAATCAAAGCGGTAAAGACACACAAGATTTATAGTGGTTCGGACAAACCGATCCCTACGCCCACTCTTCCCTATCACAAGGGGCACCAACTAAACCAACTGGACTTAGATTTTTGTGTTAGTCCAACACAGTACACCGACAGATATTTAAAGAGTTCTCACTCAACCGATCCTAGAAATCAGAACTAGAAACCCTAGTCTGAAATCTTGCTAAACAACTTATCCTAACTTTGGGTTTTGATAAGATTGTTTTGGTTCCAACTATGAAATCTTTTCTAGTGTTTAAGATAGCCTATCAGCTAGATGAAAATATTTCTATGCTAAGAACTTATGGGATGAACACTTAATAAAATAATCTTCTTGTTCGTGTTCTTCGTGCGGAAATCTGATTATAGCTTGAGCTTCTTGATCGTTTCAGGGTTTTCGTATTTTCACTCTGAAGTGTGATCCCATATTTATAGACCTCGAAATCAAATAGTCGTTGGAGAGCAATTTGAATTTCAGGCTATATTTGGTAGGCTTGCAGGATTGATGTGACGTGCTTCAGGAACGGCATGGCCGAAAGCGTGAATAGTGTCTTTTATAGCCGTTGGAGAAAGCAGCACCAAATCCGTAATTGCCGGCTCCGATCATACGTGTCTTGTTCTTATTGGTTAACAGACGCACTTTTCAGTGTTGTTCTTCCAACTAAGTTTGACATTCATCTTGTTCAGATCATCGACGTATGATTTGGTGAAACATCAGTTTTCACCTGGTGAGCTGACCTGATCAGTCAAAACTGATCAGTCTACCTGATGGAGTCTTCTGGTGCCGGTTGACTTAGCTTCAACTAGCAGACTCGGCTGATGTAGGTCTTCTGGTCTGATCTTCTGGAAGTCATCTGATCTTCAAGTATTCTGAGTTTGAGCTTCATGACTTCAGCTGAGATATCTGACTTGATCAGATCGATCTGATCTTCTGTTCTTCTCTTGCATTCTGGCCTGTCGGATATCAGCTATTCTTTGGATCTTCAGATCTGACCTATACATATTGAGGTTCCCCCTCAATATGTGACCTATCTATTACATCAGTTGTTCTATACAATAATTATCAACTGGTATTCTATAAACGGTAATATAAACATCGATCACCAATGTGTCCGATGGTCCTATTACATGTGTTTTAGAACTTTCATCAAAACTCTAAATTTCCCAACATAAACCCAGAAAGTAATTCATCTGACCCATCATGGACATCTCGAACTTCCCTTGCATCAACTTGCTGAACTTCTCACATAGCTTTTTGTTGGGAGATCCGAAGATGATGTCGTCCACGTAAATCTGAACCATCAGAATATCTTCTCCATCTTCTATTCTGAATAAGGTTCTATCCACTATTCCTTTAGTGAACCCGTTGTTTATCAAGAACTGAGAGAGTGTATCATACCAAGCTCGAGGCTTTGTTTGATCCGTAAAAAGCTTTTCCTTAAACGGTACACTTGGTTGCCTTTTTCAAAGCCTGGAGGTTGTTCGACATAAACTTCCTCTGCTAGTACCCCGTTTAAGAATGCACTCTTTACATCCATCGATACACAATGGACCCCTCAGGGCAAAAAGATATATAAAATGATCGAATGACTTCTAGGCGGCGACCGGTGCAAAGGTCTCATCATAATCAATTCTTCCGATTGTGAGTACCCTTAGCAACAAGTCTTGCCTTATTCCTGGTTATGACATTTTTCTCATCTCTCTTGTTCTTGAATACCCACTTCATGCCAATTACGTCTTGATGAGTTGGTCTGTCCACCAATTTCCAAACTTGATTCCTCTCAAACTGTTCCAGCTCCTCCTCCATGGCTAGAATCCAGCTTGCATCTTGTCACGCCTTCCTCATCAGTAGTTGGTTCCTTCAAAGACGGATAACAACAATGATACATGGCACTTTCATTGTCGATGTCTAGTTTTGACTCTATCGGATGGGTCTCCGATAATCGGATCGGTTGGATGGTGGTAATCTAGTCCTTCTATTCGATGTAAATCTGTTTTGGAGAACATCATCCATGTCCGATAGTTCATCACTAGTGATTGGGAGTGGTCTTGAAATTATGATCCACTTGATAAGAACATGTCTCGGTGATGTTGGACTCATCATGTGTCGATGTCCGTTCAGAGGAACTTCAGAGTTCCCCCGAACCGGATGGCTCGGTTTGATCTTGTCACCGGTATGTACGCTTCTTCCTTCGGCGGTTGCCAGCGTACCTTATGGTCTGATTGACCTGTTGAATTAGCAAGATCAAGTTCTGGGATGTACACTTTTATGTGTTCAGCTTCTTTCTCCTTGATGCTTAGCTGATCCATTTTCTGCGTGTCAGGTAGTAGTTGATCTGGTACAGCTTGTTCTGAGGCAGCTTTCTCTTGTTCAGAAGATGTCTCATCAAAGACCACATAGGGTGTTTCTTCCACAACTAGAGTTCGTTTGTTGTAAACCCTGAAAGCCTTGCTGGATGAGGAATATCCTAAGAATATGCCTTCATCTGACTTGGCCTCAAAAGTCTTCAACTGACTTTTCCCATTGTTGTGAATGAAACACTTGCACCCAAAAACATGGAAGTATGAAACACGAGGTTTTTTGTCCTTCCACGGTTCATAAGGTGTTTTGAAGTGAGTCTTAGTCAGAGAACATCTGTTCTGAGTATGGCATGCAATGCTGATTGCTTCTGCCCAGAAACGGCTTGGTGTGGCATGTTCAGCTAACATAGTGCGAGCAGCTTCCTTAAGAGTTCTATTTCTCCGTTCTACTACTCCATTTTGTTGTGGCGTTCTTGCAGCTGACGTTTCATGTTGTATACCAAACTCAGTGCAAAAATCAGTAATAAAGGAATTCAGGAACTCTGTACCTTTATCTGATCTGATTTTTACTATGCTGACACCCTTCTCGTTTTGTAGCTTCTTGAGCAGCTCGGGTATCTTTGTCGTTGTCTCATTCTTCTTGTATAAGAATACAACCCAAGTAAACTTGGAATAATCATCCACAATTACTAGAGTATATTTGCGTCCACTGAGACTGACTGGTGTAACTGGTCTGAATAGATCCATATGGAGCAGTTGCAGTACTCTACTGGATGCTGGTCCTGGTATTCCCTTGAATGAGGCTTTAACTTGTTTTCCTTTCTGACATGCGGCACATGTCTGATCTTTGGAGAATATCTCATTCGGAAGTCCCTCAACCAAAGACATCCTAGCTATCTTGTTAAGAGTCTTGAAGTTCAGATGACTCATTCTTTTGTGCCAGAGTCAACTGCTACTTTTAGAACTCTTAACAATTAAGCATGTATTCTTAGGGCAACTGTTCTAATCTGCTGTGTAGATTGTGCCTTTCCTTGAACCAGTTAGCAAGATTTGTTGAGTGGCTCGATTCCTTATCGTACACTTGTCGCTCGAGAACTCAACGCTGAATCCGTTGTCGCAAAATTGTGATACTGATAGTAGATTGTGCTTCAATCCTTCGACATACGAGACTCTAGTTACTTGTACATCATCATTCTCTAAGGTTCCGAATCCCTTGGTAAAACCAAAGTTATCATCACCGAAGAGTACACGTGGGCCTTCTTGTTCTTTGTAAGATCTAAGGAGATGTTTGCTTTCAGTCATGTGCCTTGAGCATCCACTATCAATGTACCAGATAGTTTCTTGTGCACCTCCTTTGTTGGCCAGTCCCACGCGAACCTGCAATCAAATCAGGCTTTAGGTACCCCTTTGGAATTGGGTCCTGGGGGGTTAGTGGTGGATTTAGGGATCCACACAAACAGAGCACTTCTATGAAAATCTGATAGATTAGAAGGTCTGATTTGTCTCCCATACATATCAACATAATCATACATCTCTTTATATGTTTTCTGATTAGTATGATTATTCGTGTGAGCCTTGGTTGACTTAGAAGACTTGGGATTTTTCTTTATATTTTATCTTCTTTTAATCCAGTGTGGCTCAGGTGAAGTAGCCCTAGATCTCTGGTTATAAGGGTAGGTACGACTGCTACCATCAAAAGATTCATATCTTTTTGGCATAGATGGTCTTTGCAGTTTACTTATAGCTTGCTTATTAGGCAGCTGACCTTGATTGGGTTTCAGATTAGATTTCCTTCTTACAGGTTGTCTCTTCTGATACCTAATCTTCTGA
The DNA here is from genome assembly GCA_037126765.1 of Stenogyne calaminthoides. Lineage (NCBI taxonomy): Eukaryota > Viridiplantae > Streptophyta > Magnoliopsida > Lamiales > Lamiaceae > Stenogyne > Stenogyne calaminthoides. The sequence goes on from JBBCBC010000020.1 coordinate 11,382,265, forward strand.
TCAGGTTGAGGTCTCTTCAGAAGAACTGGGTTCTTCAGTTGATTCCTAGGCTGATGCTTTATTAGTTGGGGTTCATTTATGTTCCCTTTTTGATTAGGCACCTGCCTTACTTGCTCAACAGGTCTTTTTCCCTTATCAGATACAAGTTTAGCTTTTAGTGCATCTTTGTCAGAGACTCGTTTGATTACACCCTTCTGAAGTGAATCAAACGGGGCTTTTGAGGATGTAGAAGGGTTCTCATACCCAATTCCCTTCTTGTTAGTCGGCGTTCGAAAATAGGTGTTCATTTCTTGAACGGTTTTAGATAACTTCGTGAAAACCTCTATTTTCTTGCGCAAACTATCCTCAGTAGTTTTTAGACTCTCATGTAGTCGGAATAGCTCATCAAATTTAGCTTGAAGGATTTTGAAATCATCAACTTGCCGTTTGTTGATTGCTAGCTGATCTTTGATCTGCTTCTCCTGATCAGAAGATTTAACTTTCAGAACGTTAAGTTCCTTAGTTACCTTCTGAGCAATTTCAGCGGATTTCAGTTCAGTAGCTTTACTGAGAGCGTTCTCTTTAACAAGCTGATTATTTCTGATCCTTAGTTTGTCATTTTCAGCTTCCACTATTGTATAAGTGTCTACTGCATTAGAGAGATCATCAAGCAATTGCTCAGAGTAGAGCTGCAAGTCAACCTCTCCAGCAGGTGTGCTAATAATAGCAGGTGTGAAATTTGAAAAGCAGAAGGTTTGGAGGTTACCTCAGATTGGTCCTCCTTGGCCATCAGGCAGACTTCATCGTCATCTGAAGAGAATATCAGATCTTCTTGCTCGTGGAAGTCAGCAGCACTGCTTATCAGACAGAAGTCTTCTACAGATGAGTAGCTAGAATCCTCAGAAGGCAGATAAGAATCATCAATTCCAGATGTGTCAGCTACCAGGGCTTTTCTATCTCTGAGGCGTTGCTCTCTTTTGTTCCGTTTCTCTTCTCTTTCTCTGGGAGTCAGGTCAGGGCAGTCGGTGCTGTAGTGACCTGGTTTCTCACAGTTGAAGCATGATCCTCGATCTACGGAACTTCCTCTGCCAGGTGAGTCACTCCATCTGTAGGATCTGCCAGGTGACTTTCCTTTCTGATAGTAATCTGAACTCCTTCTGTCATATCTGTTATCTCTTCTCTCATCTGTCAGATCATCTTTTTTCTTTTCTTCTCTGTGATCTCTTCGATCATCAGATCTGGTTCTTTCTCGTGATCTGTCAGTTGGCCTCCTGTTTCTTTGATAGTCACTGTAGAATCTCCGATACTTACCAAGCTGAGTATTTGTTCTTTCAAGTTTCCTGGTAAGCAGAGCGATCTGTTCTACTTGACTCATTATATTTCCAACAGGTTCAGTGGCCTTCGATCTGCTGCTGGTTGCTTTAAATGCAACTGATTTAGACGTTGAGGCTTCAGCAGGCGTTTCGTCTTCACCTGTTTGTCCTCTTTCGATTAAATCGAACTCGTGAGCTTTAAGGCTTAGGAACAAGCTACTCGACTTCATCTTTGAAATGTCTTGGCAATCCTTGATTACCGTGACTTTCATGTCCCATTTCTTGGTGAGAGATCTTAAGATCTTGTAGTTGATATCTTTGTCTGACATCTCTCTTCCAAGTTCTCATAGCTTATTTACAGACATGGTGATCCTCCCATCAAGCTCGTTGATTGTCTCGTTGGGCAACATCTTTAACTTTTCGAACTTCACCAGTTCAGCTTGTAGTCGGCTGTCTTTGATCTGATCATTTCCTTCGCATATCTCAGCAAGAGTATCCCACATTGCTTTTGCGGATTTGAGATATTTTATCTTCTCTTTGGTGACTTTATCCATTGTCTTCATGATTATATGCCTGGCGATTGTATCTAGAGTATACAACTTTCTTTCCTCTGCATCCATCAAGGCTGGGCTTTTTTGCACAAGACTTCCCGTGGCAAAATCTGGATCTCCTCCAACTGCTGGGTTGTCGTGATATATGATGATGGGTCCTCATTCGATGACTTCCATCATTCTGCCGCTTATCGATCCTAGATGGTTGCACATATATATATAGCCCTACAGGCGAGCATGGGATCAAAGATCGGTCCATCTATCTTAGGCGAGCACACGGTAAAGTCCAAGAAAACGAGATTATGGTCACCCCTTCAGGACGAGCACATGATCCCTCGAAGCCAAACACTCATCGTCCAACACGAAGACAAACCACCTGCTAAGCAGATACCACCAGGATGACAAGTCGAAGACTTCACAAGCAAGCAAAGACAGATGTCGACCAAGGAAGTTCAATGACACACATGTCAGTACTACATGTAATCTTGTTAGACAAGAAAAGGCCAGCTCGTGCTTGCCAAGACATCACATGCTTGTCAAACTTGTATAAATAGACCCTCAGAGGTCAAATAAAAGGTTGAGAATTTTTTCACTTGCTACTTTTATATCTGCTCTCCATTCCGCATATAAATTGTGCTCGCCACATACATACTGTGCTCGATACATCACTCATTTTGATTGTAAGTTGTCACACACCACGCCACATCATAATTTCCACGTAAGACGACTAACAACAATTGACGCTAGAAGGAGGGTGCTCCAACGAACACACACAAATAACCAATCGAAACACTTTCCAAAAAACCAGGCAGAAAAAAGAAATAGAATGCCCAATCAAGAAATACTCAAATCCAGAAATCGGGGCAAAGCCAGTTTCACGCCCAACAGGAGGCTCAACATCAGCCTCAGGAAAACCAAACCTTGGAAAGCATCAACTTGGAAGATATCGCCAATGATCCGGCAGCCACCACAAAGGCCATAACTTTCTTGCTGTGAACCCAGAAAGAACAGGCTAAAAAATAGTTGGCTAAACAGAAAGGCCCAGAGGATGATGACCGCCGCTCGCACACTCTGGATAGCGAGCAAGTCAAGAAAAGGGCGGCTGGCAAGCAGGCTGACAAGGATGCCAATGATTTGTCTGGAGATGAACCACATGGGTCAAGATAATCGGTGTTCGCACGCCTAAAATTATTGGCGAAGGACCGTTTGGGGGATCGGCAGTGACCAGACCCCAGGAAAGAACAAAAGGCGAACACTCAAGCCCACTCAGCTCCCCATGCTCGCCCTCAGCAAGAACAGCGGCGGGAGCCTGAGAAATCAGTCGGGACGAAGTTATCCATCCGACATCGCCTGGGAAGTCAAGGGCGAACACAGAAAGGGGGACTGCCCCATTATGAACATGACTGACCAAGTCCTCATGATGGGACCCAGCCCCATTCTGGGTCCGTCGATTCCCCAAAATTTGTGAAAATGCAAAAAGCGATTGAGAGCTTGCAAGCCGATCTGGCTGTTACCAAAGGGATACCGCGAGCAGGTTCCATCCCGTGCTCGCCGCTTTCCTCGGCGAACACGTCCGCCAAAATTCAGGAAAAAGTGGCAAAGAAACGTCCACCTATTCCTATGTTTGACGCGGAGTTTGACCCGTACACCTCAGCAAATATTCAGATTTTATGATCGCCATGGGCACCACCGACTCAGTGCCGGTCTTTCCCCATGACTTTGGGCGACCGGGCACACAGGTGGTTCTTGACCCTGCCGGCCACATCAATCACATCCTTCACACAGTTGGGATAAAAATTCTTATCCCACTTCTCATCTATGTGTGCTCGCCAGGTTCCAAAGCAGAGGCTAGCACACTTTTCTTAGATGAAGGGCGAGTCTGATCGGGCATACGTGGAAAGGTTTGACAAGTGTTTGTACGATGGGGCTCCCGTGGAAGAGGATGTTAAAATCCTCACGGTGGTTGGGGGCCTCACCCTCAATACAGACATGTGGAAGTCCATGCACCAAGATTGGCCGAACACGTACGCCGAGTTCTGCGAGCAGACGACAAAAATAATTACAATGCAGGAGTTGATTGCCCAATCTCGGGTTGGGCAGGAAGGGACGACCATAAAGGTGGTCGTCAACAAAAAACCAACCAACGAGGAGGGGTACAAGCCCCCGGGCTCTTTCAAGTCTTTCGATGAAGGGGCCGAAGCACATGCCCTTCAGGGTGTGCTCGCCGTCTCACCTGAGACGGTATACAATCAAATAAAGGACTGAGACATGTTGTCAACGAATAATCAAAGATAAGGACCAGCTGAACGCCTCCAAATTCTGCTTGTATCATGAATACATCGGGCACAACACTAGTGAGTGCCACGATCTTCTTCGACAGCTTTGGAAATTGTACGAGGAGAACCGCCTAACCCGGTTCTTAAAAAAACCGGCGAATAGAGGTGCTCGGGACGAGCAACCGGGCAACCAAAAGAAAAAATGTAAGACGGAGGAGGTGACTGATAGCGAGGAAGAGGAATTTGCCGACAGCTGGAATTGCCTAAGAAAGGGGCTCCGACTACAGACAAAGGCAAGTCGGGGTAAGAAATAAATATGATCCGCCCGGATTACGGGCCGGTGGGAGGATGCTACCAGGAGCCAACCTTGTCGAATAGGCGTAAAAAGATAGAAATACGTGCCATGCAAACCATCAATCAAGTGAACGTGGCGAGCACATCGGCCAGCACGCCACCTTCCCACCAAATTACCTTCTCGGACGATGTCCTTGACGTCATTGTTGTTGGGGTTATACGTGAAAGTATGCTTTTACTTTGTATAACCTATGTATTAAACACTTATTTACTGAAATAAATTGTTTATCACTGTTGCTTTAAATATGATTGAATGTTATATATATTTATTGCAACCGGTTCATAACACGCGTTACATTGTAGTTAACGTGGTGATACCAGATCACAGAAGATCACGTTAACAGTTCCTTGTATACGAGTGCGTGTTTCACAACTTAGATAGATCCGAACAATCTATTGGTAGAAGTTGATGTGTAAGGCTTAGATTGACTTGTCTTGACCAAGAGATTACACTAGTGCATTCGATGCGCTGAAGCGGACCTACAGAGAGGATAAACTCATTCGCACTGACTTAAGGGATGAAGAGTTAGACCTCAATGGTTGTTGATTTCTAAATCTCTGTCACTTAATAAGGACTGTATGTGATTAGTAGTTATTGCTTTGACTTATAAATGGGAAGAAAATCATTGCGACTTCGATACCCTATATCTTGGGCAATAATATTAATTGCACGACAGTTGCTAAATTAATACAAAGAATCGTGTGCTTGCAATGTCTTGCTTGATTGGTCCCCTTGGTGGGCCCGGAACCTTTATCATACCAAATCTTGCAAGTGGAATTAATTTTCCGGTATGGATAATAAAGTTGGGCTGTCCTTACTCCAAGGATAAATATATTAATTAATATAAAGCTTTTCAGTGGCTTAATTAATTAATGGACTAAATAATCTTAAACACGGGAAATAATGACCGGGAGCCATATTACCGTAATATGGATTAAGATTGGATAATGCAATATTAATTATATAGTGGTATTAATTAATATTAATGGGCTGAATTATATTGTGGCTCAATATTGGAATTCAGAAGCCCATTGGAAGGTTCATCTTAATTCTCCTAAAGACCCCTCAAGTAGCTCAATTATAGTCCAATAAATAAAAGGTGCTTAAAATAAAATAAATTATTGTTGCTTATATTTCCTTGAAATTTTTGAAAATATTAAAGAAAAGAGGGAGAAGAATTTTCTTGAAAAGATTTTATGGAAAGGAGATAATGTATTCTTGGAATACAAGATTATCCCATAAATTCAAGAAAACTCCCACTTAACTTCTTTAATAGGGAATTTTCGAAAATAATAGTGAATAAAAAGGGAAGAAAGACTTTCTTGATTTTCTTGGAAATATTTTATGGAAAAAGATATGTATTCTTGGAATACAAGAATATCTCATAAATTCAAGAAAGATCCAATCTTGCAAATCTTCTTGTAATTTTCGAAAATATAGGCTAAATAAGGGTGTGAGATTTTTGTGGAAAAATACACATGGAAAGAAGAATATATTGGATATGTTCAAGATTTCTTGGAGATCAAGAAAAGATATTTCCTAGCCCTAATTGCCTTGAAATTTTCGAACCCCCCTCACTTATAAATAGGGGATGAATTTTTCATCCCCAACTAGTGTTCCATGCGTTGTAAATATTAGAAATCCACAAAGGTGGTGCAACAATATTTTATTTTCCTTTGTTTTATAAATCATTCATCGGAGATTGGACGAGGACTTGGGAATACTTGAGAAGGACTTTTGGTGGGTATCCAGATACTTGATCCTGTCTGTCTCAGATCGTCACTCCAACGGGTACGTTTACGTAAACTCCTAGAAATTCCGCATGCTAGAATCTTTTACGTGAAATTTTATTTGCATGTTGTTGTTGGATGAATTATTATTTGAATTCACTTAGGTAAATTCAAGCTAGTAATAATTGTTAATTTAAATTTGTGTTTATGTGGTCATCCCAATAGATCCTGACATATGTTATCCCAACAATCGTGTCCCCTCACAATGATTCTCTAGTGATCATGTTGGAGAATTAATTATCCAGATCTATTTGGGATGAATATTTAAATACAAATTTAATTCTACAATTATTATTAGCATATAAACAAATCATGCATATAAATTTAATCTTATATTAATTCAAATAATAATCCAACAACAAATCATGCATATAAACAAGTCACATAAATCCTACGCATGCGGAATTGCTAGGAGTTTACGTGAACTAACCTCTTGACGAACAAGACAACAGAGAAGACGAGCAATGTTCCACGAACAAACCCAAAGTACTTCTCAAAGTATTCCCACGTCCTTTGCTTGATAACCCGGTGGGGGGATTCTCACAAACAATAAAAAAAAGGGAAAAATAAAATTATGTTGCACCACCTTTGTGGATTTCTAATTTTTTCAACACGTGGAATTATGTTGGGGATGAAAAATTTATCCCCTATTTATAATATACAAGGGGGGCGAAAATTGTAGGGTTTATTGGCCAATGAGAAATTTTCTTGTATCTTCTCCAAAATACAATCTTGAATATATCTCATATATTCTATTTTCCATAAATAAATTCCAACAAAATATCCCCTTATTTATTATAGGAGATTTTCGAAAATCTCATATAGGAAAGAATCAAGATTTTGACTTTTCTTGAATTTTTGGGATAATCTTGTATTTCAAGAATACTTATATTTTTCCATAAAATCTTTCCAAGAAAATCAAGCAAATATTTTTTTCTTTCTTCCCTATATTTTTCAAAAAAATAGAAAAATTAGCAACAATAATTTTTTTTATTTTAATCACCTTTTTCAGTTATTGGACTTTATCTTTGGGCTACTTGAGGGGCCTTTAGAAAAATTAAGATTAGACCTTCCAATGGACTTTGAATTATCAATATTGAGCCACAATATTATTCAAGCACATTAATATTAATTAATTCCACTATATAATTAATATTGCAGTATTCATCTTAACTCATATTACTGTAATATGACTCCAGGTTATTATTTTTCGTGTTTAAGATTATCCAGTCCATTAATTAATTCAAGCCACTGAAAAGCTTTATATTAATTAATATATTTTTCCTTAGAATAAGAACAACTCAACATTAATATCTTTGCCACCTCTATATCTCATCTCTTAACGATTTCTCGTATAAGATGGTACTTTCTTTCAATGTGTTTGCTGGCCTTGTGGGCTCTTGGTTCCCTTGAATTTGCCACTGCTCCGACATTATCACAGTAAACCGTGATGGTGCTGGGCAAATCTGGAACTACGTCCAAGTCCACTAAGAAGTTCTTGAGCCAAACAGTTTCTTTCGGCGCTTCACAAGCAGCTACATATTCGGCTTCCATAGTAGAATCTGCGATGCATTTCTGCTTAAAGCTTCTCCATGTCATGACTCCTCCTCCCATGCAAAACACACTACCCAAGGTAGCTTTTCTGGAATCTAAGTCTGATTGGAAATCCGAGTCCGTATAACCAATGGGTATTAGACTGTCAGATTGATAAATCAACATTCTATCCCGAGTTTTTTTCAGATACTTCAGAATGTTGTTAATTGTAGTCCAATGCTCGTGCACATCATTGTATACATAAGGCTTACGACAGCCGAAGCATAAAGAATGTCTTTCATGTCATCTATCTCCTTTTGTGTCTTAGAGCACATTTCCTTGGATAGATGGATTCCATGCCTGAAAGGTACAAAACCTTTCTTGGAATCTTGCATGCTGAATCGCTTCAAAATAGTGTCTATGTATGAAGCTTATGACAAGTCTTTCATCCTTTTCTTGCGATCTCACGTGATCTTGACCCCAAGGATGTGACCGGCTTCCCCCAAGTCCTTCATATCAAACTGTTTTGACAGTCATGCTATCACGTCTGACAACACCTTTACATTATTCCCGATGAGCAGAATGTCGTCCACGTATAGTACTAAGAATACCAAGGCAATTCCAACACACTTTCTATACACACAACTCTCGAACTCGTTTTGAACAAAACCGTAAGACTTTATAACCTAATCAAAACATTGGTTCCAAGCACGGGATGCTTGCTTCAGTCCATAGATCGACTTCTTGAGCTTGCAAACGAGATGTTCTTGGCCTTTTTCAAAAAAGCCTTCGGGTTGTTGCATATAGATTTCTTCTTCAAGACTTCCGTTAAGGAAAGCTGTCTTTACATCCATTTGCCAGATCTCAAAATCAAGATGTACAGCTATCGACAAGAGAATATGGATGGACTTAAGCATAACTACAGGCGAAAAGGTTTCCTCATAATCGATCCCTTCTTTCTGAGTGTATCTTTTTGCCTCAAGCCTAGCTTTGAAGGTCTCTACCTTCCCGTCCGGTCCTCTTTTTCTCTTGTAAACTCACTTGCATCCAATGGGTTTTACCCCCATTAAGTGGTTCAACTAGCTCCCACACTTGATTATGATCCATAGAACCCATCTCAACTTCCATTGTTGTTTGCCAAGAATTCACATCCTTGTCTTGGAATGCGTCGTTGTAAGACCAGGGGTCTGATTCATTATCACCGGGCCCGAAGACTCTCCCATCCCTATAAATCGCTCAGGTTGTCTAACAACCCTCCCACTACGACGAGGTTCCGGTTGTGTAAGTGTGTTGCTTGGTATATCAACTTGTACAGTTGGCATTGGAGTTGGCCCTCTTAGCTCGTCTAAGGTAATCTCACTTATGGGCTTTCTATCGTTCATATAGTCTTCTTCCAAAAATCTAAAGTGCGTATTAATTACGACCTTTTGATCTTCGGGACCATAGAACATGAACACTTTCATTCCCTCGGGGTACATTATAGTTAACTGGGATACAATCTCTTCGCTGACAAGTAGTTCAAAAATTCATCACTGAGGTATTCACCTCCACGAACGGATCGTAGAAACTTGATACTCTTTTCCCTATGATTATCTGCTTGAGCCTTAAATTCTTAGAATTTATCAAAGGTCTCAGATTTATGCTTCATAAGGAAAATGTACCCATATCTTGAGTAATCATCGATAAAAGTAACGAAATACTCATAACCTCCTCTTGCTTTGATTGACATTGGACCACACACGTCAGTGTGAACGATCTCTAACACTTCTTTGGCCCTATTCCCCTTGGCTCCAAATGCCCTCTTGGTCATTTTACCCTCCAAACACGATTCGCAAGTTGGAAATGGTTCAACTCGAAGAGACTCCAATGAACCATCTTGAACGAACCTTTGAATCCTCTTTGGATTAATATGACCCAGTCTTACATGCCATAGAAGTGTCCCATTCACGTTTGCTGAATGTTTACCCTCCAAACATGATCAATGGCTCCTGTATCCACTACCCACGAATGGGAAGCATACACCACTAAACAAGTTTCAACAACTAGTGCATGAATATTACCTTTCTTTCCTGCCTGTTTGGGCTTGGAACAAGCCGACCTCCAATGTCCTTTCTCACCGCAGTTAAAACATTTCCCCTTAGCTGGCTTCTTGACTCCTCCCATTTCCTTCACCTTCTCTTTGTCATTGGCAATGCTTGAGTTCGCTTGGCTTTGGCCTTTTGCCTTCTTCTTGTTCTTACCACCCCTTGGCCTAGAAGAAGAAGAGGGACCATTTGCCACCAAGGTCTGATTATGTTGCCCCAATATCACCTCTGCCGAGACTAAAGCTTGCAGCAGATCAGGCAACGTGAACTTCTGATTGTTCATTTGGTAATTCAGCCTAAACTGCTCAAAACTTTTCGGCAGAGAATGGAGTATGAAATCGATCTGGGTCTCGATATCATATTCGGCACCAAGAACCTCAAGTTTGTTTAGGTGAGCCATCATCTGGAGAACGTGCTCCCTCACGGGTGTTCCCTCCACCATTTTCATTGAGAGCAAGTCTCTCATGGTGATCTGACGAGCCACACAGTTTTGATGTTGGAACATCGCTTTAAGACATTTCATGATGTCTGCAGCAGTTTCAAAGTTTTGATGCTTGTGCTGCAACACATCTGACATAGAAGCCAACATGGTACACTTAGCCATCTCATTTGAACGCTCCCAGTCAACATTGTTGTAACTGGTTTTTATCTACTCAGTTTAACAATAAAGATTATGAATTGTGTACGATAAAGGCAATCGAATCCGGGAGAAAGACAAAGAATTTGGTGACCCGGTTCGTCTTTGGAATCAGACTACGTCCTGGGGGCGTCCAAGCCAGGGAGAGGATATATGTATATGCCTAGAAGTCTAAAGTGTTCCACCTTTTACAGAGGTGGCCGTGGTGGCCTATTTATACTATGACTCCCACCCTTTGGGTGGGAATTTACATAAGGAATAATGCCTATGAAAGGGCTACAATATCGGGAACCATTAATCTCGCCTTGACAGGCCAGAAATTGTCCATCTTCAGCGTGCGCCAATCGTGGAGCGGATGTGGAGGGCAGATTAGTGGCGTGTCGGGAGCTGTCATTGACCACGTGAACTGTATAGTTATTGCTGGTGCAGGTCGCTCCCGACTTGAGGATATAAAGCGGAAATTGCATCCCGACTTCCCGAACTGCCGACTACCCGAGTTGCCGACCTTTGTTACTTGAAGGTTTGGTCTTGTGGGAATTACGTGGGCTGATCCCTTGGTCCCCTTACCGAGGTTGCTTCATGCAGTCTTTGTTGGATTGTTTATGATCCTTCGTGCCCAGGTGGGAGGTCGGGTTTATCCATGCTACAACAAACATAATCTTTCTTATCCATTTTGTTGGACTCATCAGTTGGTTTTTCGGGTTTAGGGACAATAAGAACCCAGTTATGATGTTGTGCAGTAAGGACAATAGTAAGTTTTCGATTCCAATCAACGAAGTTTTCACCAGTAAGCAAATTTTCTTTAAGTATATTGAATAGTGGATTAAAAGGTTGCGACGTGTTGAGACTGAAAATAAACATACATCATGTGTCAATATCCAGATTAAAACAAAAAAATCACATAATTTGATCACATGAATCATATTAAAATCTCAAGAAAATATGAACATGCATCAGCCAACATCTCAAAACAGTTTAAATAAGCCATGTGAGGTGGGTCATTATTTAAACACATTTAAGCAGGTTACAAACAAAGACAATTACAAACCTTTAATTTCCAAATTAATAGTTGGCTCCCACTTGACCAATATAAAATTGACAGGGACTTCAGGGAAGTATATGCATATCAATTTTATACCTAAGTAATAACCATGATTAAATACATAATTATTATTTTGTTTTGAACGAGCCTCGTGGGGAGAGTCATCATCGCCACTAATAATAATTCACAATCATCCTTTAGGAATTCATTCATGCGAAAGCTATCTTTTGGACGTTCCATGGGGGAAATTTCTCCAAAAGAATTCACAAATAAATAAATCAGTCAAAATTAATTCAATTTTATTTTCCGGAATAAAATTGTACATTAATTATTTTAAAATACTTAGTAATTTTTGAAAATTAATTTTTTCCAAATAATTTCTCATGCATCGCATATTCAAACAATTAAATAAGCATGAAAATAAAGCAATCATCAAAACAAAAAATTAAACATATTGGGCACATATATCCAATTGTCACGGTTAATTTTTGTCATGTTATGATCTTGAGAAATCATCTTCGTAGCCTTCATCGTTCGTCTCGAAAAGCTCCCACTAGCCCGCAACAAATTCTTTAAAATATCCTCCGTCAAGGTTCGAGATGGCGTCCGGCGCCAGGTAGCTCATGGCTCGGAACGCGTGTTTGTTGGGGAATGATTCGCACAGATCTATTCGGGGTGAATATTTAAATACAAATTTAATTCATTAATTATTACTAGCATGAATTAATCCTATATTAATTCAAATAATAATTGCAACAACATATCATGCATATAAAAAGCCACGTAAAACCTACGCATGCGGAATCTACGGGTTTACGTGAACGTACCTCTCGGGATGGCAGTGACTTCGGTCGGACGGACTAACCAAAAGGACTTCCCAAGTATTCCCTTAGCCCTTGCTCGACAATCCGGTGGAAGGATACTCGCGAACAATTAACAAAAGGAAAAAATAAACTTTGTTGCACCACGTATGTGGATTTGCTAATATTTCCAACACATGGAATTGTACTTGGGAATGAACTAATCATCCCCTATTTATAGGAGAGGAGGGGCACGAAATTTTGGTGGTTTTTCAATGTGGGATAAGACTTTTCTTGGTCACCAAGAAATCTTGAATATATCCTATATATTCTCTTTCCCATAATTAAAATATTCCACAAAATTCCACCTCCTCAAATAAAGGTAATTTTCGAAAATATTAGCACAAGAAACCAAGATTTGGATCTTCTTGAATTTATGAGATATTCTTGTATTTCAAGAAATACATATCTTCCATAATATCTTTTCAAGAAAATCAAGAAAATCTTTCTTGCCCATAATATTTCAAAAATTTCGAAAATTGTCAATGAATAACCAAGTGGGAGATTTCTTGAATTTAATGAGATAATCTTGTATTCCAAGAATACATATCTTCATTCCATAACAAAATTCAAAGAAAATCTTTCTCCCTCTTTTATCCATAATTTTCGAAAATTGCAAGGAAATATAAGCAACAATATTTATTTTATTTTAATCACCTTTTTAGTTATTGGACTATATGTTGGGCTACTCAGGGGGCCTTTAGGAGAATTAAGATTGGACCTTCTAATGGATCTTGAATATCTAATATTGAGCCACAATATAATTCAAGCCCATAAATATTAATTAATCCCACTACATAATTAATATTGACCATCCATCTTAACCCATATTACGGTCAATATGGCTCCGGTCATTATTTCGTGTTTAAGATTATCTAGCCCATTAATTAATTCAAGCCACCTGAAATAGCTTTCCATTAATTAATATCTTTTGTCCTTGGTAGAGAACGGTTCAACATTATTATCCATACCAGGAAACAAATTCCACTTGCAAGATTTGGTATGATAAAACTTATGAACCTCCCAAGGGCAAATCAAGCAAGCGTATTTCACACGATTCCTCGTATTAAATCTTAGCAATCACATGTGACCAATAATATTGCCCAAGATAAAGTACGTATTGAATCTATCTCGATTAAGCTACCCATGATAAGTCAAAGCAATAGTTCTGATCCCACGTGATCCTATTTAAGGGACGAAGGTTAAGAAACAACGAACCAATCGAGGTCTAATTCTTCCATGTTGGTTCAAGAATTTATCCTCCTCAGAGGTCCTATTCAACAAGATCATCATGCACTAGTGTAATCTCTTGGTCAAGACAAACCAATCGAGCCTTACACCTCAACCTTTCGCGATGGTTGTTCATTTCCATCTAGGTCGTGAATGGCGTACTTTAAATTCTGAGGATTTGTTAATTTAATCTTTCGTGATCGGGTATCACTAAATTAACTTCTGATGTAACACGCATTTAATTATTGAACAGTTATCAAAGAAATATATATAACATTCAATCATATTTAAAGCATCGGTGATAAACAATTTATTTCATAAATAAGTTTGGAAATTCAGGTTTTCGATTATACAAAGTAAAAAGCATACTTTTCAAAGATAATCCCTAACAATCTCCCACTTATACTCAAAGTCCGCTTTTAAGTATACTACAACATGTCTCGAGTAGTCCGTGACATCTAATGTCACCTACCTACGAACCTAATAATTTCTCCCACTTATACTCAAAGGATTGGCAACGGTCTTGACACCCATTTCACTCACATGTCTCTCGAATGTATTGAGGCGACGCGCTTTGTGAATGGATGCGCTATAGTCGTCCTCGACGCTATCTTTTTGCCACATCTATATCTATCTCCTCTTAACGATTTCTCGTATAAGATGTCTTTTCCTTTAATGTGTTTGTTTGACTCGTGGACTCTTGGTTCTCTTGAATTTTATGCTTCCCCTAGCAGAGATATTGCTAGAACAAATTGAACACCATCCAAGTCCACTAAGAAGATCTAGAGCCAAATCGGTTCTTTTCACCGCTTCACAAGTTGACTACTTACCCGAGTCCCATGGTTGAGTCGGTGATGCATTTACGCTTCACTTTTCGCCCATTTGATGGCTACACTTCCCAAATGGAAACACACTAATCGAGGCGATAATTTTCGAATCTAAATCGATTGGAAACCGAGTCCATGTGGCCGATGGGGATTGGAGTATCGATCGATAAATCAACATTCTATCCGAAGTTCTTTCTTAAACTTGGAATGTTTTTAATCGTCGTCAATTCGCTTTCCTCGAGTTACTCTCGATATCTTGCTACCATGCCTACGGCAAAGCATATATATGGGTCTCGTACACAAAGAATGCATACATAAGGTTTCCGAAACGGTAGAAGCACAAGGAATACCTTTCATGTCATCTATCTCCTTTTCGTCTTAGGGAACATTTTCTTGGATAGATGGATTCCAAGTCCGAAAGGTAAGAATCCTTCTTGGAATCTTGCATCTTTGAATTGTTTCAAAACTAGTGTCTATGTATGAAACTTGCGATAACCCGACCATCTTTTCTTGTGATCTTGATCCCGAGGATGTGTCGATTTTCCCTAAGTCTTTCATATCAAACCGCTTTTTGAAAACCATGCCCTTACGCCCGATCACACCTTCACATCGTTCCCGATGATCACAATGTGATCTACGTGCGATCTTAAGAATACCAATCCGATTCCGACGTTTTTTATACACACAACTTTCAAACTCGTTTTGATCAAAACCCATAAGACTTTATAATATGATCAAAACTTTGGTTCCAAGTTCTGGATGCCTGTTTGAGTCCGTAAATGGACCTCTTGAGCTTTTACAAACTGGGTGTTCTTGGCCTGTTTCAATGAAAACTAGGGGTTGTTGCATATGGATCTCTTTATCAAGACTTAGTTAAGGAAAGTCGTCTTGATATCCATTTGCCGATTCAAAGTTGAAAATGCTTGAAGCAATCGATAAGAGAATACGGATGGACTTAAGCATGGCTATGGGCGAAAAAGTTTCCACATAATCGATCCCTTTCTTTCTGAGTATAACCTTTCGCCATTAGTCTTGCTTTAAAGGTTTCAACCTTCCCGTCCGATCCTCTCTTCCTCTTATATACCCACTTATATCCAATGGGTTTGACCCCATTAAGTGGTTCGACTAGCTCCCACACTCTATTATGAAACATAGGACCCCACTTTCATTTCATTGTTTGCCAAGAATCTGATCCTTATCTTGGAGTGCCTCATCATATGTCCATGGGTGCTGGTTCCGGAATCAAGTCCGAGGACTCTCCTATTCCCATGAATCTCTAAAATTTGCCTAACAACCCTCCCACTATAACGAGGCTCGGTTTGAAAACGTATTGTTTGGTATATCATCTAGTCTGATCAAGACCGAGGTTTGCCCTCTAAGCTCATTTAAGGTAATCTCACTTCTGGGTTTTCTTTGGTTCTATAGTTTTCTTCCAAAATCTAAAGTGGGTGCGGATGTCCACCTTTTGATCTTCGGAACTATAGAACATTCACCCTTTTGTTCCCTCGGGGTATCCTACAAAAAAATAGCCTTAATTCTGATCGAGGATCCAACTTACCGGTTTCCTTGTCCAACACGTAGGCCGGACACCCCAAAGTCCTTATGTGTCTCATACTAGACTTGCGTCCGGTCCACAATTCTTTGGGGTTCTGGGAACTGATTTGGATAGCACCAAGTTCAGAATGTAAGTCATTATTTTTCAAGGCATGACCCCTTAAGCGACTCGGGAAGATCCAGGTATAACTCATCATTGATCTAACTATTTCCAAAAGAATTATGTTGCTTCGCTCTGCAATCCCCGTTTTTTGTTGAGGGGTTAAGATGCGATGGAGTGGGATACAATCCCTTCATCGATAAGTAGTTCAAAACTCATCATTGAGGTATTCGCTTCCACGATCAGATCGTAGAGACTTGATACGTTTTTCCATATGATTCTCTGCTTGAGCCTTAAATTCTTTAGAATTTCTCAAAGGTCTCAGATTCATGCTTCATAAGGAAAATGTACCTTGAGTAATCATCAATAAAATTACTCATAACCTCCTCTTTACTTTGGTTGACATTGAACTGCGACATCTATGTGAGCGATCTCTAACACTTCTTTAGCCCCATTCCCCTTGGCTCCAAATGCCATCTTGGTCATATTACCCTCCAAACATGATTCGCAGGTTGGATCCGATTCAATCTTGGAGACGCTCCAGTGAACCATCTTTCACCAACCTTTGGATCCTCTTTGGATTTATATGACCTAATCTTAGATGCGAAAGTTGTCTCGTTCACGTCGATGAACGTTTTCTTTTTTCTAAAAGCTTGATTGATGTGTTATAGGATACATTTCATGAGTGGTGTGCACAATTAATTGTATAGAGATCTTCTATCAATGTCAAAATGTAACGTGTACACTCATCATTTCAAAAATGATGTCATTCTTATTAGAAGAAACTTAGTGTCCTTTAATCGAATTTTAGAAACTGAAAGTGAATTCTTTCTAAAACTGGGAACACAAGGATAATCTCAAAAAAACTTTATCTTCAAAAGATAGGTGCACTTCTCCCACTGCTTTAACTGCTACTCATGTAGCATTGCAATGTCTGCTACTTGCGTAGTATTGCAATAATCGTTACTACCGTAGCATTGTAATATCTGCCACTTACGTAGCATTGCAATATCTTCTACTTTTGTAACGTTACCCAGTGTGATGAGGATCTCACTCCCACTATGTTGCCGGATCATTTAGAATCCGTGAAGCCAACATGATTAGTGGATCTCGTATCAACCACCCACGAATGAGAAGTATACGCCGCTAAACAAGTTTCAACAACTAGTGTGTGAGAATTACCTTCCTTTCCGTCACTTTTGGGGTTGGAACAGGCAAAACCTCCATTGTCCTCTCTCACCGCAGCTTAAGCACTTCCTCTTTGGATTTTCCTTTACTCAACAAGCATTCCTCATCTTACCATTGCCCTTGGCATGATTGAGTTTTATTCTTTATGGCCTTTGGTCCTCTTCTTTATCTTGCCTACCCTTGGCCTAGAAGATGAAGACGGACCACTTGCCATCATAGCTTGAGTTTGGTGCCTTATCATCATTTCTGCCGAGTCCAAAAGTTTGCAACAAATTAGCTAGCGAGGCCAAAATGCTCAAAAAAAAAACTTTTCTGGGCAGAGAATGAAGTACCAAATTCATCTGAGTCTCCAGATCATAATCTACACTCAGAATCTCAAGTTTGTTCAGATGGGCCATCTATTTTGAGGACGTAATCCCTTACGGGTTTTTCCTCCACCATTTTAAATGATTTACATCTCAGAAGGTGATCCGACGAGTCCCGCGTGTTTTGACTCGTCGGTTGGCTCATCCGATTTTTGTGTGTCAAAATCCACTTGTGCTTTTTGTGCGATTAGACAATTAAAATTTTCCAATCAATATAGTTTCCATTCATATTGTATTGACTTTAAGTATAATAACGATTGGATTAAAAAGTAACGACATCTTTGAATCGAAATAAACAACTATATGCCATAAAGACAAGTATATCACAAGATTCGATCACATTCATCATATTTAAAAATCTCAAAAAAAAATATGAACATGCATCACCCAACATCTCAAAAACAGTTTTAAATAAGCCACGTGGGGTGGGTCATTATTTAAACACATTCAAGAAAAGTTACAAACAAGAACGATTACAAACCTTTAATATCCAGATTAATAGTTGGCTCCCACTTGACCAATATAAAATTGACAGGGGACTTTGGGGAAGTATATGCATATCAATTTTATACCTAAGTAATAACCATGATTAAATCTGAGGGATTACTATTTCGCTTTGATCGAGCCTCGTGGGGGGTCATAAATGCCGCCACTAGTAATAACCCACAATCATCCGATTCGAATTCATTCATGTGAAACCTATCTTTTGACCGTCCAGGTTGTGGGGGAATTTCTCCAAAAGAATTCACACAAATAAATAAATCATGGAGGTCAAAATTAATTCAATTTTATTATCAGGAATAAAATTGTCAATTAATTATTTAAAACATACTTAGTAATTTTGAAGTTGAGATTTTTCAATTTGGCAACCCTCATGCAAACACATTTAAACAAATTAAATAAAGCATAAGATAGCACAAATAAATCAAGCATAACGAGAAAAATAAACATATTGGGCACAAAATTATCCAATTGTCATGGTTTGATTTTTCTGGCTTGATCTTGAATAAACACGTCTCGAATTTATCCCACTCGTTCGTCTCGAAAAAAATACTTCGTCTCGAACCGCCACGCCAGCGGCATTTCGCGTAGGGATGCACGCCCCAGATCCGGCCCTTTGCTTAGCCTTTAATTTTAACCTAAGCGACCTCGGCACCGCTGGCGAAAGACGCCGCCCGGCGCCTCGACGCGCCCTCGGCATTTATCGGCGGAGACTTCGGCGATCCCCTCGGCGGCAGCGTCATCTGATCATCCTTCGCCCGCCTCCGCTCCGCCGCGACTGACATCGGCCTCGCCTGCGCGTCTCCGCGCCCGTCCATATCGCGCATTTCCGCGCCTCGGCCGAGCACGCACGATCCCGGCTTTGTATCTTTCAGCGCTCACAAGGCCTGCCCGCCTTCGCCCATGCGTGCACAGCGCCGCCGCCTTCCACGCGCTGTTACGGATTTCGTCCTTTAATTCTTCATCTCTTCGTCCCGATCCAGGTTACAATTTATTTACAAAAAAAATAAATAAACTAGATCTAGACTAGTCTATTACATTGATCAAATCAAACAAATCCTAGTCTACTCGTGGATTTTCTCACGAGGCAAAACAAACCGAACGAATCGAATTAAAAAACCACGGTTTATATGCATGCAAAATAAAACATTAAAATCCATGACAATTGGATACCGCAAAAGCAGATCTAACAGTTCTACTATCCGATTTCAAATTTAATGTCCGTGAATTAAATTACAATTAAAAAAATTGAGCAAAAAAGTGGCTCGATGCGATTGTTGGGGAATGATTCGCACGAGATCTATTCGGGGTGAATATTTAAATACAAATTTAATTCATTAATTATTACTAGCATGAATTAATCCTATATTAATTCAAATAATAATTGCAACAACATATCATGCATATAAAAAGCCACGTAAAACCCACGTCACGCGGAATCTACGGGTTTACGTGAACGCATTACCTCGGGATAAGCGGTGACTTGATCCGGACGGACTAACCAAAAGGACTTCCCAAGTATTCCTTAGCCTTTTGCTTTCGACAATCCGATTGGAAGGATACTCGCGAACAATTAACAAAAAGGAAAAAATAAACTTTGTTGCACCGTGATGTGGATTTGCTAATATTTCCAAACACATGGAATTGTACTTGGGAATGAACTAATCATCCCTATTTATAGGAGAGGAGGGCAACGAAATTTTGGTGGTTTTTCAATGTGGGATAAGACTTTTCTTGGTCACCAAAGAAATCTTGAATATATCCTATATATTCTCTTTTCCCATAATTAAAATATTCCACAAAATTCCACCTGCTCAAATAAAGGTAATTTTCGAAAATATTAGCACAAGAAACCAAGATTTGGATCTTCTTGAATTTATGAGATATTCTTGTATTTCAAGAAATACATATCTTCCATAATATCTTTTCAAGAAAATCAAGAAAATCTTTCTTGCCCATAATATTTCAAAAATTTCGAAAATTGTCAATGAATAACCAAGTGGGAGATTTCTTGAATTTAATGAGATAATCTTGTATTCCAAGAATACATATCTTCATTCCATAACAAAATTCAAAGAAAATCTTTCTCCCTCTTTTATCCATAATTTTCGAAAATTGCAAGGAAATATAAGCAACAATATTTATTTTATTTTAATCACCTTTTTTAGGTTATTGGACTATATGTTGGGCTACTCTTTCGGGGCCTTTAGGAGAATTGAGATTGGACCTTCTAATGGATCTTGAATATCTAATATTGAGCCACAATATAATTCAAGCCCATAAATATTAATTAATCCCACTACATAATTAATATTGCACCATCCATCTTAACCCATATTACGGTCAATATGGCTCCCGGTCATTATTTCCGTGTTTAAGATTATCTAGCCCATTAATTAATTCAAGCCCTTTGAAATAGCTTTCCATTAATTAATATCTTTTGTCCTTGGTCGAGAACGGTTCAACATTATTATCCATCTAGGAAACAAATTCCACTTGCAAGATTTGGTATGATAAAACTTATGAACCTCCCACGAGGGCAAATCAAGCAAGCGTGCTCGCATTTGCGATTCCTCGTATTAAATCTTAGCAATCACGTGTGACCAATAATATTGCCCAAGATAAAGTGCACGTATTGAATCTATCTACGATTCGCTACCCATGATAAGTCAAAGCAATAGTTACCGATCCCACGTGATCTATTTAAGGGACGAAGGTTAAGAAACAACGAACCATCGAGGTCTAATTCTTCCATGTTGATTCTCAAGAATTTATCCCCCCAGAGGTCCTATTCAATAAGATCGGTCATGCACTAGTGTAATCTCTTGGTCAAGACAAACCAATCTCGAGCCTTACACCTCAACCTTTCGCGATGGTTGTTCATTTCCATCTAGGTCGTGAATGGCGTACTTTTTAGTTACAAGAATTTTGTTAATTTAATCTTACGTGATCGGGTATCACTAAATTAACTCTGATGTAACACGTCTTAATTATTGAGCAGTTATGCAATAAATATATATAACATTCAATCATATTTAAAGCATCGGTGATAAACAATTTATTTGATAAATAAGTTACGGAAATTGTTTTTCGATTATACAAAGTAAAAAGCATACTTTTCAATTATAATCCCTAACGGTGTTTTGGTACTGCGCCAGCGTCGGGCCGGCTATCCGCAAGATTTCGGCCGCCCGGCTTGGCTTATGCCAATGCGTGTGGCGCGTTTGGATCATGTAGCGCCCGTGTGCATGCCCATCTGCGCCCGCGCCCTCGCCCTGTATGCGCGCGCCCACACATCTCGGCCAACCTTGCTTGGCGCTACCAATGCGTCGCGTCCGCCAGGACGCCAAGTTTGCGCCTGTTTCTGCCACGCCATGCCCACGCCCGTGCCGGCGGCGTCGTCGTCGAGATCGTCGGCCTGCCCGTCAAGAACCGTTCTAGAAGACGTTGTGGGGTCGCTAGGCCTTCGCCTAGCCCACACACGTGCTTTGGCTCACGTACGTCCGGGCACTTGGCCGTTCGCCTTTAATTCTTCATCTCTGTCTTTGTTTCCTATCCGGTTACAATTTATTTATAAAAAATAAATAAACCTAGATCTAGACTAGTCTTTTACATTGATCAAATCAAACAAATCCTAATCTACTCGTGGATTTTCTCACGAGGCAAAATGAATTCGAACGAATCGAATTAAAAACCACAATTATATGCATGCATTATTAAACATTCATTAAATACCATGACAATTTGATACCTGTAAAAAAGATCTAGCAACTCTACTATCCAATTTCAAATTTAATGAAATAAATGAATTAAATTACAATTCAAAAATCAGAGCCCGAAATTGAGGCTCTGAATTAATTGCCCAGATCTATTCGGGATAAATATTTAAATACAAAATTAATTCTACAATTATTACTAGCATGAATTAATCCTATATTAATTCAAATAATAATCCAACAACAAATCATGCATATAAACAAGCCACATAAATCCTACGCATGCGGAATTGCTAGGAGTTTATGTGAACTAACCTCTTGACGAACAAGACAGCAGAGAAGATGAGCAACGTTCCACGAACAAACCTAAAGTCCTTCTCAAAGTATTCCCACGTCCTTTGCTTGATAACCCGGTGGAGGGATTCTCACAAACAATAAACAAAAGGGAAAAATAAAATTATGTTGCACCACCTTTGTGGATTTCTAATTTTTCCAACACATGGAATTATGTTGGGGATAAATTTTCATCCCTTATTTATAATATACAAGGGGGGCAAAAATTGTAGGGTTTATTGGCCAATGGGAAATTTTCTTCTATCTTCTCCAAGATACAATCTTGAATATATCTCATATATTATATTTCCCATAAATAAATCCCAACAAAATATCCCCTTATTTATTATAGGAGATTTTCGAAAATCTCATATAGGAAAGAATCAAGATTTTGACTTTTCTTGAATTTTTGGGATAATCTTGTATTCCAAAAATACTTATATTTTTCCATAAAATCTTTCCAAGAAAATCAAGAAAATATTTTTCTCTTTCTTCCCTATATTTTTCGAAAAAATAGAAAAATTAGCAACAATAATTTTTTTTTAATTTTAATCACCTTTTTCAGTTATTTGACGTTATCTTTGGGCTACTTGAGGGGCCTTTAGGAGAATTAAGATTGGACCTTCCAATGGACTTTGAATTATCAATATTGAGCCACAATATTATTCAAGCCCATCAATATTAATTAATTCCACTATATAATTAATATTGCGCTATCCATCTTAACCCATATTACTGTAATATGACTCACAGTTATTATTTTTCGTGTTTAAGATTATCCAGTCCATTAATTAATTCAAGCCACTGAAAAGCTTTATATTAATTAATATATTTTTCCTTGGAGTAAGAACAACTCAACATTATTATCCATACCGGAAACTAATTCCACTTGCAAGATTTGGTATGATAAACCTTCTGAGCCCACCAAGGGGACAAATCACGCAAGACGTACTTGCACACGATTCTCCTTATTAAATCTTAGCTATCGTCATGTAACTAATAATATTGTCCAAGATACAAAGTATTAAATCATATTGATTCTCTACTCAACATAAGTCAAAACAATAATTATTAATTTCACACGATCCTATTTAAGGAACAGAGGTTAAGAAATAACGAACCACTGAGGTCTAATTCTTCTATATTCAGTACTGAAGAATTTATCCTCGATGTAGGTCATATTCAGCGCATCATAATGCACTAGTGCAATCTCTTGGTCAAGACAAGTCAATCTGAGCCTTACACTTCAACCTTTCACAATGGATTGTTCATTTCCATCTTGGTTGTGAATTTGTACTTATTTACAAGGAACTGTTAATGTGATCTTCTGTGATCTAGTATCACCACATTAACTAAATGTAACACGTACTATTTATTGAACATGTATGCAGTAAATATATATAACATTCATTCATATTTAAAGCAACATGTGATAAATAATTTAATTTCAGTAAATAAGATAGAAATTCAGTTTGATTATACAAAGTAAAAACATACTTTCCAGTGTAACCCTAACAAATCAGTGCTCGACTTCTTAGCCTAAAGGTGCATAGACTTCTGGTCGACACTGGAGCATACGCGAACATACTGTTCGTAAACACCCTGCACCTAAAGGAGAAACAAGTGGGGGACCTTAGTGCTTATATCGAACCTTGTGATCATACCATTTTGGGTTTCGGAGAAGCTGTAATCCGGCCCTATGGTTTGATTAGGTTAGGTGTCGAGTTAGAACCCACTAAGGATCTGAAAATTTGACGAACTAGAATGTTAGATTTTGTAATCGTTGATGTTCCATCTACGTATAACAAGTTTTTAGGTCGTCCGTTTATTCAGGAATTTAAAGCTGCTTGTTTGACCTATTACTATTGTGTCAAATTTCCAACTATTGATGGAGTGGGCAGCGTTAAGGGCGATCAAAAGAAAGCCCGTGATTGTTTGTTATCATGTGCACCGGGAAAATAAAGTACGGTGAGCATGGTAGAACAAGTGAATATGGAAGTTGGAGAATCAAGCCAAGCTGGGTCTAGGGCGAACACAGAGTCCGGGCCAAACACAAATGCGGCGACCAGACAAGTCCCCCGACCCCATGAATGTTGATATACCTGATGGCCGACCAGAACAACAGCCCGACCACCAACTTCCGGATTTGGAGCCTCGTATAGGGTTTGATCCTATGGAGGTGGAGGACGAGCACAGGGGGTCGATCATAGATCTCTGGTGCAGTCGAAGTGTTGGAGTCCGTTCAGGCCGATCCGGCTAGACCGGAATTAGAAATTTTTATTGGCTCGGAGCTTCCGGAGCCGCTAAGGACTGAAATGATCGCCTATCTCCGGGCGAATCTGGACGTGTTCACATGAGGACATGGTCGACATCGATCCAAAGTATGCATGCCACCATCTCAACATTGACTCGACATGGATTCCAGTTATCCAGAAAAGATGAAAGTTTGGCCCAGAGAAATATGTGGCGTTGGATCGAAGTGAAAAAGTTGCTAACAAGCTCATCCGGTAGATCGAGCGCCCGGAATGGCTAGCAAATCCCGTGCTCGTCTGAAAACCAAATGACACTTGGAGACTCTACATAGATTTCACTGATTTAAGCAAGGCATGCCCCAAAGACAATTTTCCAGTACCGCACATCGACTATAAGGTCGATAACACTGTGGGGCACGAACTCATGACGTTCATGGACGCATTTGTCGGGTACCATCAATTTCCCATGCATCCCGACAATCAGGAGAGCACATCTTTTTGCAATGGGAAAAACATGTATTGTTGGAAGCGTATGCCGTTTGGGTTAAAAATGTCGGAGCAACCTACCAAAGGCTTGTGAACAAGATGTTCGATGAACATATCGGGCGAACGATCGAGGTGTATATTGATGACATTATGGTGGTGGCGAACACAAGGAAGATCACCTCGACGATCTTGCTCAGACATTTGATATCCTCCGAGCATACAACATGAAACTGAACCCGAAAAAATGCAGTTTCGAGGTTCACTCTGGAAAATTTCTGGTGCACATGTCAGCCAACGGGGGATTGAGGCGAACCCATCTAAGATCCAAGCCATGCTCGATATGCAAGCCCCCAGAAAGGTCCAAAAACTGACGGGGTGTCTGGCCTCTCTCAACCGGTTCATATCACAAACTAGGGACAAATGTAAACCTTTCTTTGATGCATTGAAGAAGGGAAGATTCCAATGGACCGAGCACTGCCAAAGTGCATTTGAGTCCTTAAAACTGTACCTTCCAGACACACAGATTTTATCCAAGCCAGTGCCAGGCAAACAATTATACTTGTACCTGGCCGCATCCGAGCACGCTATTAGCTCGTCCAAGCAGAAGGAACGACACACCTGCCCGTGTACAATTCAGCCAGGTATTAAAAGATGTCGAGCTCCGCTACTCGCCATTGGAGAAACTTGTGTATGCTCTCATTATGAGTGTACTCAAGCTTCGATCATATTTTTTCGACCACTCGGTCGAAGTGCTCACCACATTCCCGCTGCGCTAAGTCTTACATCGACTAGACACGGCGAGTAGTTTACTTAAATGGGCAGTGGAGCTGGGTCAGTTTGGCCTTACGTTCGCTCCGCGAACGGTAATCAAAGGCCAGGCTATGGCTGATTTTATGGTCAAGCTGACATATCCACAGCCGCCTGAAAGGGGGATAGATCAGTCGTGGAACATGTATGTCGATGGATCCTCAACGAGCACAAAATCCGGGGTGGGCGTGGTTCTCATCAGCCCGACTCGACAGACATTCACAACGGCCATCCATTTTGATTTTCCAGCCACTAACAATGAGGCTGAATATGAAGCTCTGATCGGCAGCCTGCACATGGCTATGGCAATGGGAATCCAAAAACTGATGATCTATAGCGACTCTCAGTTGATTTATGCCAGGTTCTAGGCGAGTACAAAGCTCGGGGCGAGCAGATGGCTCAGTACCAACTATTAGCCAAGCAATTACTCGAAGTAGGTAACTCATTTGTGGACGCACTGGCACGTTTGGCATCGGCAGAAGACGTGACCAACCTGACAGATGTCGTGGTCATCACGTCCTATTCGCCATCCGTGCCCCGAGCTGTGGTTGCTCAAATGGAGGTCGAGCACGAGACATGGATGACCCTGATTTTTAATTACATCCAAGATGGGTCCAACCCGACAATAAAGCACAAGTATCTCGACTTCGCCTGCAGGCTGCTCGTTACGCCATCCTCGATGGACACCTCTATAAATGAGGTTTTTCTCTACCTTTACTAAAATGTGTCAGCCCGGAGGACTGAAAATTAATACTCAAGCAAATCCATGACGGCGTGTGCGAAAATCACACGGGCGGACACGCATTGGCGTATAAGACGATCAGACAATGGTACTATTAGCCCACACTAAAAAAAGATTCTATACAATATGCTCGTGCATGCCATGAGTGCCAAATCTATGCTCCCCTCATCCACAGTCCACCCGAGGAGCTCATTTTTATTTATAGCCCGTGGTCGTTTGCTAAATGAAGGATTGATCTAATCAGACCATTCCCCATTGGCACTTCAAGGGTAAGATTTGTCGTGGTCACCATTGATTACTATACCGAGTGGGCCGAGGCTGAGGCCATTGTAAAAGCCACGGAGCAGCGAATATGGAACTTTGTGTGGAAAAGCATTATATGCCATTTCGGTCTGCCCCAATCGATAGTAATGGACAATGGCAAACAGTTTGACGGGAGTGAGTTCTGACAAAATTGTGCTCGCTGGGGGATAAAAAACATTATTCCACACCATACTATCCCCAGTCGAACGGACAGGTTGAGGCAGTCAATAAAATCATCAAGCATAAGTTGAAAGTAAAGTTTGGTGATTCTAAGGGGGGATGGGCCGAGGAGTTGCCAGATACATTATGGGCATATCGAACAACTTTCAGAACCTCAACGGGCGAAACACCGTTTGCCCTATCATTTGGCACAGAGGCAGTCATCCCGGCAGAGATTGAAGTTCCGAGCCACCAGGCCATATGTTTTGATGAGCACGTTAATGACCGAGCGCTAGCCCTCGTACGGATTTATTGGAGGAAAGAAGGCATGAAGCCGACTCCAAAAATGTTATGTACAAATAGAGGTCGAAAAGGTATTACAACTCCAAAGTCTGGTGGAGTAAGTTCAGTATTGGCGAGCTCGTCCTCAAGCAAGCAACCGGGGTCTCAGGTGGTGTTTTTGGCCGAGCATGGGAAGGCCCGTACCGAGTGTTCGAGTTTTTGGCAAATGGTGCATATGAGCTGGAAGAGTTGAATGGGACTCTGATTTCCTATTCATGGAATGCATCGAACATGAAAAAGTACTACCAGTGATTGAGTGTGAACACATGCTCTGCTCGGCGAACACATGCTCCATATCGATAATTCGACAATAGACAGGCACACTTGTACGATGAGTCTATCATATGGCGAGCACATTTGTATAATTGATCAATCATCACTGCTGTCCGAACATGGCCATACAAGTTATAGGCTAGCGCATGTGCGCGCTGTGATTATTGTGTGCTCGCCTTTTTTATTTTTTCCTTGTAAAAATTGTAAAAAGTTGTAAACTATGTAATAGATAGAGCACCCTGCGTGGTGTATTTTTGTTTATAGTTCTCATTTTAATAGGATGGACGAACAAGCCGAGGTTTGTGTTTTGACTTGACACAAAAATGTGCTTTTTATGTTCGCAAAATTTAAGACGAACAAAAAAGTACATGGTCGCACTAAAATAAGACGACCAAACTAAAAGTGATTGCAATACAATAAGATGATCACAACGAGATAATGTTGCAACTAAATAAGACAACCAACATGATTGCAACTAAATAAGACAATCAACAGTAAAAACAAGTCTAACACAAGCATTTGATCAGAAAAACAAGTAATATATGAATCATGAATAAACAATGAATGAAAAACGTAAAGAATGCAAGAATTTGTTGACCCAGTTCATCCGGAAGGACTACGTCTGAGGGCATACCAAGCCAGTGTTACTTTACTATCACTTTTGTGTGTTTTTCATGTGTCTTTTCTCTTGGGGTTTGTCCCTTATTTATAATATTTACAAAGTGTACAAGGTAACCCTAATGGGCCATAAAATGGGTCTTCTAAATAGGAAAGTACAAGATACACCAAATTTTCGCCCAGATTTTCAATAGATATGCAAGATCTTCTATAACAAACACCGGGAATCTTTATATTTATCTTCTTTCATTGCCTATTTTCGCTCCAATATGCCTGTCGACCTTGCTCATTGAACGACCTTGAGGGAGGTCGCTCGCTCAGGCAAGCTTGGCTCGTCTTCTTCCCGTACTGGCCGACCTTCCCCACGAAGCGACCTCGGGGGAGGCTGCTCGCTTAGGCAAGCTCGACTCATCTTTGCTCATTGTCAGGTCGCCCTTTGAAGGTCGACCTCGGCATCTCGTACTCTACTTCTGAACTCGGTTCTAGCTGCCACGTCATCACCATTTACCACGTCATCATCATTTGTCACGTGACTGTTGGCCGATTATTATGGTTACAACAATTGCCCCCAAGAGCGAACTTCGACTTTGTTCGGAGGTCGGTCTTGTTCTTTGCTTAAATAAGACTTATCTGATTTTCACCCTTGAGGTTGCATTCTTTGCCCCTGTGTGTATACTCTGAATGCTTTCATGAGGTCTTGTTCACATTTTGATGATAATACTTCTGGTATTAAGTTTGGATCTTCAACTTTAGACTTGGTCGTGTTTTAGCGGGCTCGGTTCTCCCTCGTGCCCCCAAGTCAGGGGGTTATTCATCTGAGATGATTATCCGTCGAGGTTGGGCTCGTCGAGAGGCTGGGCTCGTTGAGAGTCTTAATCGGTGCTCGCACTTTGAGGTGAATCTCTCTATGTGAGTCTATTTTGTGCTCGCACTTTGAGTGGAACCTCTTTGTGCGAGTCTTGTCTGTGCTCGCACTTTGAGGTGAACCTCTTTGTGCGAGTCTTGTCTGTGCTCGCACTTTGAGGTGAACCTCTTTGTGCGAGTTTATTCTGTGCTCGCACTTTGAGTGGAACCTCTTTGTGCGAGTCTTATGCTGTCTTTCGACTTTGAGGTGAACCTCTTTGTCATGAAGTCTATTCTGTCTTTCGCGACTTTTGAGTTGAACCTCTTTGTGTGAGTTTTGTCTATGCTCGCACTTTGAGGTGAACCTCTTTGTGCGAGTCTTGTCTGTGCTCGCACTTTGAGGTGAACCTCTTTGTGCGAGTCTTGTCTGTGCTCGCACTTTGAGGTGAGCCTTTTTGTGCGAGTCTTGTCTGTGCTCGCACTTTGAGGTGAACCTCTTTGTGCGAGTCTTGTCTGTGCTCGCACTTTGAGGTGAACCTCTTTGTGCGAGTCTATTTTGTGCTCGCACTTTGAGTGAAACCTCTTTGTGTGAGTCTATTCTGTGCTCGCACTTTGAGTTGAACCTCTTTGTGCGAGTCTTGTCTGCGCTCGTCGATGACCATTTCTGGCCAAGTGGTTCGCGACTTGATGTAATTAGCCCTTGGGCCTTCCGTCAATGAAACTCATTTCTTTTTATACCTTTAGCATGCTGACTTGATTTCCTTATGCGACTTTAAAATTGCATATGTTCTTGCCGTCTTATTTGGATGTGGCTTATTTACGAACTTTGCTTAGTCGTCTTACAAAGTCAGGGGAGGACCGCACCTGCAAGGGTGGCGATCTCGCCGCCAGTATATCGAAAGTCGTACCTCGGGGGTTCGATGTTTATTCATGCGACCTCCTTCTGTTTAACACCCAGGAATTATGAAAAGAAAGGTAACATTTTATTTGACTTGGCCAAACTAGTACAAAGTTACGACTTCTGTTAGCTCATGATAGATAAAACCAGTGAACCTTACAGAATAGGCGGAAAGCCGAGCCGAGAAGGCAGGCAGGTCGACGTTGTATAGGCGGACAAAGTCATCGCCTTAGGAGGCGGAATGCCAGCGCCAAGGAGGCGGGCAGGTCGACACCGTATAGGCGGACAAAGTCATCGCCTTAGGAGGCGGAATGCCAGCGCCAAGGAGGCGGGCAGGTCGACGCCGTATAGGCGGCAACATCATCGCCACGAAGGCGGAATGCCAGTGCCGAGGAGGCGGGCAGGTCGACGCCTTAGAGGCGGACAAGATCATCGCCACGAAGGCAGAATGCCATGGTTTGTTTGACCATTTGAGAAAATTCTTTGGGAAATAGAGATTTAGGTTTAAAACTCTTGAAAGTTTTGTATAGACATTATTAGGAGGTCAGAAAATATTTCTGATATTTTTGGTAAAACTGGCTTTTATCAGAGTTGGAAAGGAGACTTGAATTTCGAGATCATTAACAAGATCATTTTCGGTTTTTGTGGTATAAAACAACCTTGGAGATTTCTGGGGTTTTGCCCCCAGGATCGGGTTTTGATATCTGTTTAAAAACATCTTTCATGGATGTGCAAAGGTTTGAGATCCTTAGGGTCTTGCCCCAGGATCGAGATTTGATTCTCGTTTGTTTAGGTCGTCTGTATTAGAGCAATTTCTTGTTTCGAGGATGTAAAAGAAGGTTGGCACATAGGTTTATAGTCATTTCAGACTGTGTATGTTTATAGTCATTTCGGACTGTTTGCCAGTGACTTGAATAACTTATGCGACTATGAATTGAGCTATGTTCTTACCGTCTTATTGACGTTGCAATTTAAATGAACTTGTTCTTTGTTGTCTTATGAAGTCGTGACGAGAATAGAGCCGTTTTAGGCCGCGACCTCATCGACCTTGGGATTCGAAAGTCATGGCTACGATGTGAGCTGGAGGATATTCCGAAATGTGACTTTAAACAAGTGTTTTAACTCGGTGTCAGTTTGGATTGAGATATTTGTTTGATATGAAAAGGTCGTCTTTCAAGGTCGTTTTATTGAGGTTACAACTCTCTTTGACTTGTGATTTGAAGGGCTTATTGGTTGTCTTACTTAAATTGCGACTTGATTGCCTTCTGGTTTGACCATTGCGCCTAATGGTGCCGACATGGTCATTTTTTGGAAGTGTGACCTTGTTAATTTGAGGTCGTCCGATCTTGTTTGTTTAAGACCGCGACTTCGTGATTTTGAGATTGCCTGGTCTGCTTGTTTGAGACCACGACTTCTTGAATTTGAGTACTTTCCTTAATCATTTGATGCGATGTAAGTTTGAAGTCGGATTATAAGTTCGCTTCATCTGTATAAGACTTTTGAGTGCTCGTAGATGAATTTTGTGAGAGTTCTTTTCTAGGGTTTATGCTATTAGTGAAACGTCAGGATTTGGAGTTTGGTTTAAATAACCCTCCAAATTTAGACATGCAAGTTTGAGTTTCTAACGTCAACTATTGTTCTGAAATTAACTCGAATAGCTCGAGATATGAGCACATATGCCCCCACCTTTTAATATATGTGAAAGCCTAAACACTGTAATATATATTAAAAGGAAGTGAATAAAATAGAACCTGATGCGAGTGGGCTAAAGGACTGCCCGTAGATTCTTTGAGTTGCCCCCGAGACATCGTGCACACGTACAACTTTCCTTTGCATGAGTCACGAGCATTTTCCTTCGTAAAAATAGATGAACTGTTAAATATCGAGTTACTCTCATTCATCCTTGGCAGTTAATGAATTAAACATATTAAGAATTCAAAAGCCACATTTACATTACTCATGACAAGATATAGTATTCAACCTCTTTGTTCTCTTTACTCTAGCAAGACATGCATTAGACACTGCCTAATTAACTTCTTAAAAGTAATAAATGAAAGAAACGTGGATATTTGCTTCCTACTAAAGGAATAGACCTGTGCGCCATTTCACAAAGGCCCAAAAATTTAAACAAACCAGATCTCAGGCCCAAATACCTATTCAAAGCAGAACCTGATAACTTTCATGAGGCCCATAAATTGGTCTAGGTCACGCACGCCCCACTGTTTTCTGATCGAATCATGGTGGCATCGGCGGTTGAGCGGTGGGACGCCGTCGTCACGGCGGGTCTGCGCATTGATTTGTGAATGAGGGGCGGCACGGGCGCGCCGAATTTGGAGCATCAATTTTTGTCGGCGTTTTGGCGATGCAGGGTCCGCGTAGTATATGGCCGGAAAAGGCCGAACCCTGGCGGCGGAACAGAGTGGAGGCTAACCCGTGCGTATCCTGGGCGCAGTGCACAGCGCTCAGTTGATTTTCCTTCTGGCGGATTGAGGATCTGCCGAGTGTCTAGGCGGCGTGCTCGTGATGGGGGCAGAGACGGTGTGACGGCGACCTGAGGCGGTGATTCACCGAAGGCCCAGGTGGGGCGGTGCGCCGATTTGAAAAAGGCGATTCGATGCGAACTCTACTGGTGGTCTCCATCCTCCGGTGACGAACAACGGTTGCTTGGTTGCAACGACATCGAAAAAGAACTCAAATGTTGCAGAGTGACCTTGTCGGAGAAGATAACCAGTGCCGCCGCCAGAAGGTTCGTGGTGGTGGTGCATAGTTCTTCATGACACTGCTAATTTTGTTTTTGGGTCTGGATTTTTGACGTGCAAGGGAATAGTAGTGAAATTGTCATGGGATTATTGCAGTGTGTCTGATTTTTTTACGAAGGGCTTGGATTTTTTGGTTTTTGGGATGAACAGTGAGTGTTTCATCCAGATTTTTGTTTTTTTGGGTCCTAACAAATATGCAGTCAAATCTGTTAGAAGTTTCCCACAGACGGCGTCAATTGTTGTAACATAAATTTTACGTCTATACCACAAACAAGTAATATATGAATCATGAATGAACAATGAATGAAAAACGTAAAGAATGCAAGAATTTGTTGACCCAGTTCGTCCGGAAGGACTACGTCTGGGGGCATACCAAGTCAGGGTTACTTTACTATTCCTTTTGTGTGTTTTTCGTGTGTCTTTTCTCTTAGGGTTTGTCCCTATTTATAATATTTACAAAGTGTACAAGGTAACCCTAATGGGCCATAAAATGGGCCTTCTAAACAGGAAAATACAAGATACACCAAATCTTCGCCCGGATTTTCAATTGATATGCAAGATTTTCTATAACAAACACCGAGAATCTTTATCTTGATCTTCTTTCATTGCCTATTTTCGCTCCAATACGCCTGCCAACCTTGCTCATTGAACGACCTTGAGGGAGGTTGCCCGCTCAGGCGAGCTTGGCTCGTCTTCTTCCCGTACTGGCCGACCTCACCCACGAAGCGACCTCAGGGGAGGCTGCTCGCCTAGGCAAGTTCGACTCATCTTTGTTCATTGCCAGGTCGCCCTTTGAAGGTCGACCTCGGCATCTCGTACTCTACATCTGAACTCGGTTCTAGCCGCCACGTCATCACCATTTACCACATCATCATCATTTGCCACGTGACTGTTGGTCGATTATTATGGTTACAACAAAGTACAAAAGGGCCATTAAGGCCGAACACAAAAAAAGGTCAGACGAGCCGAGCAAAATGCCCTATAACTAGAACAAAATAAAAATAAAAATAGCTAAGCATCCGGAGTTGCTGGTAGAAAAGAGCTAAGCACATGTTGCTCCTCCTCCACCTGCTCGCCATCCCCGCCTTTAACTTCCTGTTCATGGTCGCTCTCCTCTTCATCTGTTAGGGGTTCCACCACCCTAACTCCCTCCCGAAGTTGCGAGAAGTTGCACCCAATTTCACACAAGTCGGCCAGGGGCAGTGCTCGACCGCGAGCAGGGGGGTTGTCGGCCAAATACTGCATCAGATCATCCTTGAAAGGCCCCAGTTGGTCGACGGGGAGCACTCGTCCGGCCGTGCGGATTGCATCACCAAAAGCTCAAATATAAGCATAATTGGACATGGAGGTTAGGTGTTCCTCGATGTGCATTTTTTATTTCTCTAAACCAAGCTGGGTGTTCGTCTCTTCGGCCTGGGCGAGTTGATTGTCGAGTGCTTCCTTGTCCCTACTCAAGCCCTCCACCACGGTCTTGAGCCTCCGAATCTCCTCTGCCTGGGTGAGCAGGTCTTCCTCGGCTTTCTTCATCTCCACCTGAGCCGAGCTCATTTCTTCGAGAACTCTGGATAGCTCACTTTCCTTCTTGCTCTGATTGGCCCTAAGGCTAATATTCTCGGCAATGGTGGCGGACAGAGCCTTGTGGGCGTTCTCAAACATAACCGACAAACGGTTATGGTGAATCATCGCCAAACGCAAGTTCTCTATGGCCGAGTGACCGCCGAGCATATAGTCCAGATCTGTCACCCATGACCGGATTGGGCCTTCACATGCCTGATGGAAATAATCAAGAATATCAACAGGTTTATTCCCCGTTGGCGAGAGGTGATAGTTGAGCAGATCTGGCATTAGTGAAGGCCTTATGCCCATGAACCTGAAAAACTCATGTCAATTAACAGTCGAATAAAACAAAAGCGACCACAAGGTAAACTACCTGCACACTCTTTGGTGATCCCATCCCAGGAAGGAATTGTCCTCCGGGTCGCGCCGACGCGTGCCCAAAGGGGTGCTCGGGCCCAATTTGACAGGCGGAACCACAGTTATGTTCGGCTCGGCCAGGATAACACCCCCGGTGGCTGGGGGTGTGCTCGCTCGCTGCTCACGGTGGCTCTTCTTTTGCTTCTTGGGAGTACGGGCCTGCTCGCTGGTCCCCTGGTCAGCCGAACAAGCGGGAGCCTTTTTGGCTTGATCCCCTCCCTGCGAGCGGCTTTCGCAGCCAGCCTTTCGACATGGATCCTCTCTAGCTCAATAGGATTCTTCTTCCGGGCCATTTTCGTATGCTCGGCGGTGCTCACGGCTATAGTGATCGCGGGTTGAGCTGCAAACAAAAAGTATTGTCAAAATACGGCTATCACAAGGGGCACCAACTTAACCAACTGGACTTAGTTTATTGTGTTAGTCCAACACAGTACAACCAACTGATGTTTATAGAGTTCTCACTCAATCCGATCCCAGAAATCAGAACTAGAAACCCTAGTCTGAGATCTTGCAAACAAACATAACCTAACTTTTGGGTTTGGGTAAAGATTTGTTGTGGTTCCAACTGAAAATCTATCCTAGTGTTTATGTAGCCTAAAGCTAGAGGATGAGATTTCTATGCTAAGAACTAATGAGATGAACACTTATAAAATAAACTTGAATTTTGTGTTCTTCGTGCGGAAATCTTGCTATAGCTTGAGCTTGATGATAATTTTCGTGTCTTCACTATGAAGAGCAATCTCATATTTATAGACCTCGAAATCAAAGAGCCGTTGGAGAGCAATTTGAATTTCGGGCTATTTTTGGTAGGTTTCGGGATTGATGTGACGTGCTTCTGGAACGGCATGGCCGAAAGCGTGGATGTTGTCCTTTCTAGCCGTTTGACTATGCAGCGCCGAATCCCGCATTGTCAGCTCTGAACATACATGTCTTGTTCTCATTGGTTAACAAATACATTTTTTAGTGTTTGTTCTACCAACTAAAGTTGACATTCTTCTTGTTCAGATCAACAACGTATGACTGGTGTAACATCAGTTGACACCTGGTGAGAGCTGACCTGATCAGATAAAACTGACCAGTCTACCTGATAGAGTCTTCTGGTGCAAGTTGTCTTAGCTCAACTAGTAGACTCGGCTGATGTAGGTCTTCAGGTCTTCTGGTCTTGATCTTCTGGTAATCTTCTGATCTTCAGGTCTTCTGAAATTTTAGCTTCATGTCTTCACCTGATCTTCTGCCTTGTCTTGTATGCTGACCTCATTTGGTCTTCTGATCTGACTTGTCTGACCTGACCTATACATATTGAGTTCCCCCTCAATATGTGACCTATCTTATACATCAGTTGTTCTATACAATAATTATCAACTGGTCAACTTAAAACTGGTATTTGAAACATCAGTCAGCTAACATGTCTGACTGGTCCTATTACATGTGTTTTGGAACTTTCATCAAAACTCTAAATTTCTCAACAAAGTTTTATTTCGTTAGGATTTACCCCTTAGCCATTTGACATATTTGAATTGATTTTATAGTGAACTGTAAATAGAGAAGATTGAAGAATATGTTGTGGAATCGGAATATTAGTAGGTGGTGGTGGTGGTGGTGGTAATGAAGTGTTTTCATCGGAAGCATTTTTGCTTAAGTCAAGTCAAGAGAAGAAAAGAAATTAAGAAAAATTGTGTGAGTTTTTTGAGTTGGATGTGTAGGGAATTTATAGAATGATGATAAAGAATAAGAATAAAAAATAAAAAGTAAAAAACATTAACTAAAAAAAAACTCATAGAATCTTGGTCTCTTGACTTGATTATTGACTATTTGACTCTTGAAAACAATGAAAAAATGAAGATGAAAACTTGAATAAATTAAATGAACTAACAATAATTTTGAATTAATTGAATTATTGAAGTATTAAGTATGAACTAAGTACCTTGAATTCTAACTTTCTAAGAAATAAATTTAGAAATAATTGAACGAACTATTACACACAAAAAAAAAAAAACTGATGGTTCAAACCGGAACCGAACCGTGTATCTTAATCTTACAGTTTCGGTTCGGTTTCGGAATCGAAACCGTGGAACCGACGGTTTCAACTTTTTTTTAACATTTCTAATTGTTACCATACGTATTATTATTGTTATATTTATATATGAAGTATCACTATTTAAAATTAAATACTATATCATTTTAAATAGTATTATAAAATTTTATTTGCATAATAGTTACATTTAAAAAAAAAAAGTGAAAATCGAATTCACAATAGTAGTGTCTTATCAATGCTCACTTATGACCATATACCATCATATCACAGATGATATGAGCAAATATTAAATATTTTCAGATAGATTGCATGATAAGACACAATAAAATAATAATCCAATGAATGGGCATGAATGTGTTCTGCTAGATTGCATAACATGATTGGCACAATAAAATAATATTATAACTGAATGGGCATGAAAATATATTACCTGAGGGAAGATTAAGGGTCGGTGGGAAAACACTCAATTATTCTTAAATTAAATGTATTCATATTTTTCAAAAAATATTTGTCTCGTTGGATATAATTTTATCTCATTGGATATAATTCTTCCTATCGAGACAATATTCTAAGTTTGAATACTATCTCGATAGATATAAAATTTATCTCGATGGGTATAATTCTCCCCATCGAGACAGTCTTCAAAGTATGAGTATTTGAATATTGTCTCGATATATATAAATTTTGTCTCGCTGGATATAATTATTCCCTGTCGAGATAGTGTTTAAAGTATGAATATTTGAATATTGTCTCGATATATATATATAAATTTTGTCTCGCTAGATATAATTCTTCCCTATCGAGATAGCGTTTAAAGTATAAAAAAATATTTATCTTGCTGGATATATTTTTTTCTATCGAGACAATATTCCAAGTTTGAATACTATCTCGAATATTCATACTTTAAATACTCTCTCGATAGGGAATAATTATATCCAGCGAGATAAAATTTATATATATCAAGACAAAATTTATATATATTGAGACAATATTCAAATATTCATACTTTGAATACTGTCTCAATAAGGAGAATTGTACCTAGCGAGATAAATTTTATATCTATCGAGATAGTATCCAAACTTTGAATATTGTTTCGATAGAAATAATTATATCCAAAAAGACAAATATTTTTTTTATATCTTCATGCATGAAAATTATTGAAATACATGATTAAGAAATGGAGTTAAGAAGAAAAAATAAATTACTAAAGCTACTTACCATAATTTTGAAAAGAGATGATGAAGAGAGTAGATAAGAGTAAATATGTATCATAAACGGTGTAGGTGAGAAATTAATAATAAAAGAGAAAGATGTATATATTTAAATAAAGAGTAACTGAGTCTTTTTATGTTAAAATTGAGTAGAAAACTAATTTTTTTATGAAGTAGGTAGAAATCTCATTTTCTTATGAAAGTTGGGTAAAAACCCCATTTCCCAATAATTGATCACTTTAGACAAAAACTTGTGTAGACCTGGTTCATACCATGAACCCGGGTCAAACTTGATCCATACACACAAAACGGGTCTGATATAAACAATTCAAACTCATTTCAGTTTCACTTTTCACGCTCATTTCCCTTTCTCCTCTCTCCCACCCCACGGCCGTGCGACTGCTCTGCGACGGCGACTCCTCTGCAACGGTGACTCCTCTACGACGGCGACACCTCTGCGACGTTGCAACGACGACAACTCGATGGTTTTTTACCGATCTACGACAGGGCTTGGTGTTTCAACAGTAGAGGAACCATGGTTGATGGGGATTGTACGTGCAGTGGTTGGCCGTGACGTTGGAGGCTGTGAAATTGCGTTGGGGTGACGGAATGGTGTGGTGATGCGTGGCGTTGGAGACTAACAATGTGAAGAGGGAAAATATGGTGAAGAATTAATTGGTTTCTGAATAACAGTGAGAGTTTTTTTAATAAGAGTGAGAGTTTTATAGGTTAACAGTGATAGTTTAATAACATGGTAGTGAGAGCTTTATAGAGTGATAGTTTTATAGCGTAACAGTGAGAGTTTTATTGAATAACAGTGAGAGTTTTTCTGAATAACAGTGAGAGTTTTATAGAATAAAAGTGATAGTTTAATAAATAAGATGATAGTGAGAGTTTTATAGAGTGATAATTTTGTAGCGTAACAGTGAGAGTTTTATAGAATAACAGTGATAGTTTAATAACACGATAGTGAGAGTTTTATAAAGTTAGTTTTATAGCATAACAGTGAGAGTTTTATAGAATAACAGTGAGAGTTTTATAGAATAACAGTGATAGTTTGATAACATGATAGTGAGAGTTTCATAGAGTGATAGTTTTATAACGTAACAGTGAGAGTTTTATAGCATAACAGTGAGAGTTTTTCTGAATAAAAGTGAGAGTTTTATAGCTAGAATAACAGTAAAAGATGAGATAATTGAGCACGCGAAGGGCAATGCGAGAGAAACAATTGAGCGAAAGACGTGAAGAAAGATAGTGAAACGTGAAAAAAGGCGGCGAAAGACGTGAAGAAAGATGGCAAAACGTGAAGAAAGATGATGAAAAAAAATGAAATTCGGGTCAAACCAATACCTTAAAATGGGTCATATTGAATTAAAGTTCACACCGTGAACCTGGTTCATAGGAGTGTCACTCATCACTTTATTGTCCAATAGTCAAATGCATGTTGCCAGAGTATCAATTGAATCATATATATATATATAGGTTACCACTTTATAGTTTATTCTAATTTTTCTCAAAATGTTGATCCCAACTTTGGGAAAAAAAGTCATCATTTACCAACACCCTCTATATATACGTCCATTCATTTTCATCTTCTTCACATAATTAAACAAGTCATCATTTTCCAAAACTAGTCCAAAAAATGAAGAACTTGTGGGCAAGATTATCATACCTACACCATTCTATTCATGTGTATCTCTCATCCCTCATCCATATTCTTCTTTTTCAAGTGAGCCCATTTTGGTCACAACTTATCTACTTCATCACACTCTCTTCACTAGGTTTCATTGCTTTAAAGGCATCAAAGCCAACTTCTTTTACCACTTCACTCATCCCTAAAGATATCGATCTTTTTTTCACTTCCACCTCTGCGGCCACTGTCTCTAGCATGTCCACCGTCGAAATGGAGGTTTTCTCCAACACCCAACTCATCTTCTTAACCCTTCTCATGTTTTTCGGTGGTGAAGTCTTCACTTCTGTCGTCGGGCTCCATTTGCATCAGCACAAAATCGGCCTGAAACAAACAAACCCTAAATTTTCTGATCGTTCAGAAACAGAATATCAAGAATCAATCGAATTAGAAGGAGGGAGTGTGAGAATGAAACCTAAACTCAAATCAATCAAAACGTTGGTTTATCTAGTCTCATTTTATCTTCTTGCAATTCAAGCAATGGGGTCCACTCTAATTTATACCTACCTAAACCTAATCCCCAATGCCAAAAAAACCCTAGGCACAAAACACATCAACTTACTAATTTTCTCCATTTTCACCACAGTTTCCACCTTCGCAAACTGTGGCTTCATTCCAACGAACAAAAACATGATCATTTTCAAGAAAAATCCGGGCCTTTTGCTCATTGTTATGCCCCAACTTCTACTAGGAAACACATTGTTTCCGATTTTTCTTCGATTATCAATCTGGATTATGGAAAAGATAACCAAGAAAACAAAATTTAGGTACATGTTGAAGAATTGTGAGGAATTGGAGTATGATCATCTCTTTTCAGGTGTGAGATCTACTAATTTAGGCATTACTGTTTTAGGGTTCATAGTTTTGCAGCTTGTGATGTGGTGTTCATTGGAGTGGTACTCCGCCGGCATTAACGGCGGTTTGAGCGGTTATGAGAAGGTGGTGGCATCGGTGTTTAAAGTGGTGAATACGAGATACGACGGCGAATCTGTTTTCGATGTTTCGTTGATTTCTCCGGCGATCTTGGTCATGTTTGTTTTCTTCATGTGAGTTCTTTCTTTACTCCTCTTTTACTTTAACTCGGGATAAAAACTTCTATAAAATTGATTTACTCGGGTTTTATATAATGTAATGAAAATAACGGTAACAAAAAAAAAACTTGAAACTAATTAAATAATGTAATAAGTATCTTATTTGCATGGGAATAATTACAATATGATTACCAATCTTTACACTTTTGGCTTGTAGTTGTATATTCTAGCTACTTTTGGTTATAAATTAATTCTTTTTTTTAATAGTATATACCCTCATGTATACTTCATTTATTTTTGGAACTTGTTTTATGTTGATCATCAATTTACTTTTATACCTGTTTTTCATTAGACAAACTCGACATGCACACAAAATAATAAGTAATGAATAATATGCTATTAAAAATATGGCTTAATTTTTCTATATAGTCTAAAGTTAATATTACTACAAATACCAACACGAATACCACAGCCATCCCTTCCACTAACCAAATTAGTGGAGACGCCCATTAGTACCCACCAACATTTTCACCCCATAAATTCATAATACATATTTCGTCACTATAATCTTAATTATTATGTATAGAGTAACATTCGTGTGAACAAGATCTATATAGGAAATCTATCACTGTTACACGTAAAACTATCACTATTATGCATAAAAAATTTCATTGTTTAAAAATATAAAATATTTTTTAAACAAAGAGAGTTTTTGAGCATATATAATAGTAATAGTTTTTATTCATAACAATGATATTTTTTACACATAACAGTGGTACTAAAAAAACTGAGTTCACCGTGAACTCGGGTTCACACAAGATTTTGTCCTCATCATAATAGACTAATAGTACATATTTTCATTTAAGTTTAGGTCTCATGTGCACCAAATCATGCTGATACATACCACTAATACTATTTAGTAAATCAATTAATACTTTTTAATAAAATACTGAAACAATTTTCTCTTTAAGTAATACACTCCAATTAGACAGTGTAGCTAGCGGGTGTATACAATTTTTTCAAATTGTGAATAGTTTCTTTCTATGACCTGATTGTTTCACACTACTTCAAGAACAATAGTAAAGGTTCCTACCATCAATCGATCGAAGAAAATATAGCTAGCTAGTTATGAACTTATATAATGATCTGCAGTAATCTTCTATTTTCATTTTAATTTCCTGTTTCATGCACGTAGGTTGTATTCCATTAATATATGATATGTGCATATCTCAAAATATTGTTTTATCTATATGTTTAATGTCAAGTCATGTTACGACCCTAATTAGAATTTAGAAGTAAAAAATTTAGAAAAATGAAACCCGTAAGGAAAAAAAAAAAATCTCTTTCAGGTAAAAAAAATGAAAAGTAACTGTTTTTTTAAAGTTATCACTCAAAGGTTTAATTATTTTTTTTGCAGAAAATGTCTATTTCATGAGAAATGAACTATAATGCTATTTGATGTAGGTACCTCCCACCGTATACTTGATATCTACCAATTCAGAAAGCTGAAAACAAATCAATAAATGAAGGAGGAGATATTAAGACAAGAAAAAACAAGGGTTATTTGGAGGACATAGTGTTTTCATAACTTACTTATCTCCTCATATTCGTCATTCTTATATGCATCACAGAGAAACATAAGATGAAACACGGCCTCTCTTCCCTCCAACTACACTTCCTACGTCCTTATCAAAATTGTTTTAGCTAGGATATATATTGTATTACATTCTTAATGTATTGTACGATGTATTACATCAAAACAGATGGTACAACACTTTAAAGCTCTGTCCAACATAATAGCATAGAAAAATTAAATGCATATGGGTAGGACAGTGGAAAGGTGAAAATTTAGATTTTTTTATTAATATATTTAAAATTCAAAATAATATTAAGTAAAAAGATAAATAATCCTAATCTTTTTTCTAATTTTAATAATTATTTAGTAATTTATAGGTGTATTCTTATGTATATGAGCAATGAAGTAATTAATTATTCAATAATTATTAATAAGATGAACTAATTAAGGATGCGAAAAATAAAGATGTTCAAATCTAGACAATCCCGTATGTTATGAGCCGTGGTGATCAAGCCATTTATTAGAATAAATTGAAAATCAATTTCTTCCACTTTTTTTTTTATGTTTCGACAATATTTTAATTAAGATAAAATTTCTAACTAGTATTTTTAATTGGGCCTCCTTAAATATAATTTCTGACTCAG
This sequence comes from Stenogyne calaminthoides, assembly GCA_037126765.1. Classification (NCBI taxonomy): domain Eukaryota; kingdom Viridiplantae; phylum Streptophyta; class Magnoliopsida; order Lamiales; family Lamiaceae; genus Stenogyne; species Stenogyne calaminthoides. The sequence continues at coordinate 11,425,142 of JBBCBC010000020.1, forward strand.
TTTCTACAAATGATGTTCATCACAGTGCATATGGGAATGTTGGATTCTCAATTGGGTATAACTGTGAGAAGCAAATAAAAGGTGATGGCCATTGTAAGGATGCATGGACTGGTTTTGCAGGAAGATGGAGTGATGCTGGAAAATTTGTGCTAATCCTCGTCATGTTCTTTGGATTCTTCGATTTTCAGGAAATGGGTTGGGTTTCACCATTGCGCGCTCACTCATTTCATCTTTTCTTTCAACGCTTTTGATGTATATTAATGATGTCATTTTCTACATGTATCATATTGTATAAATATAAACGATCATGTAGCTACCATTTGCACTTGTTTTCATCTCATCACCATTCCTTACCTCATCTACTCTGATTCGCAGAGCTTTGTGTGAAGAAATTCACTCATTTCGAATCTTTTTATAAATTAAGAAAAAAATTCGTATGAAACGATCTTATACATGAAACAGGATACAACTTAATACAAATCAACATCAATTCCTCCCAAAGTGTTAAAGTGTCAATGTCTAATGCTCTATCTCACCGTGAAACAGTCTCACGCAAGTATATTCTTATATTAAATGCATGTATATATGCAATCACAAGAGAGGAATGCAAAATCACTCTTTGTTTTTTATAATGAAAGATGTAAGAAGCAGCTTCCATATAAAAGTGATTCTCACTATTTTTTTATAATTGATCACAAACACCCCCATTATCTCTTAATCTAAACGAAGACTGAAGTTGTATAACATATGCATAGCAAGCTACTTTATGGCATGTTTGACAAGCATTTGCAAAAATCCAAACTTTGGAGTTGAAATTCCAATTACTTATTTCTTCTTGAAAAAGATGGATTTCAAATCTTATCACAGCCCAAAGTAACACACACCCCTATAGTAACAATAGAAACCTACATAACCCATAATAAAAAGGATTTTCACTATGCAACTTCCAAAATTCGGACTTAATATTTTTACTAATAAGCGCTTTTCGAAATACACCCCTTTCGAAACCTACTCTCCCCAGGTTCCTCTATTAGTTGAGCATGAGCTTCCATCACCCATAATCTTCCCATTTTCGGAAGTAGAAGAATAAATGTATGAAATGTTGACTTTAAGTTTCTCAGCAAAAGTAACACTTCCTCCTGCCTATTCAATCTTCAAACTATTAATAACTTTATTCGACTTTCTTTTGATCTATGTTAATTTTCAACAGATCAAGAAAACCAAAACCATTATTGAAACAAGAATCTGGTAAAACAGATCAGAATAATAAAACAGTTACACTTCAATTGTTAAACAAACTGGGAATGTGACAATAAAATGGTCCAGAAGATTACTAGTCTTCAAAAGCTCAGACACATTTATTTGGTAAGATAAGTGTATCAAGAAAACCAGAATTTCCTGTATGGCCTCCCAGCATCCTCGTCTTGCATGTGCTGCCCACATAATATTACAATGGGGTTAATACACAATCAAAGTTGTATGTTACCATCAGCAATCCCGCAAAGGTAGAAGCGTTTATCAACATAACAAAAAATCAAAGTACAAGACTATAACTTCCTAAAGATCTATTGCAAGTAATAGATTAGATTGTACAAAGTATAGCAGAGGATTCAACAAAAATGAGTCAACTCCAGAACTGACATACTTGCAGAGGATTGCAAGTAATACACAATCAAAGTTGTATGTTACCATCAGCAATCCCGCAAAGGTAGAAGCGTTTATCAACATAACAAAAAATCAAAGTACAAGACTATAACTTCCTAAAGATCTATTGCAAGTAATAGATTAGATTGTACAAAGTATAGCAGAGGATTCAACAAAAATGAGTCAACTCCAGAACTGACATACGGGTTACAGAATCACAAGAAAGGCGGAAAACATATCTGTGACGTTTCTAATTATTAAACAACTAGATATAATGTTGTTGAAAACCAAAAATTGAAGCGTTAAAAGCGACTCAGCTATGTGAGTAGTACAATGAAAACATGCTTCCAATCAGGCAGGGTGAATAGATTGTTTGCTTTCACAGTTTCACTTGGGAACAAAGAGGAGGACAATAACAAAGCACTAAAAATTTAAATTGAAATAAATAAACAGAAAATAAAGACTAGGAAAAAAATCAATCTGATTTGACACCATGGTGAAATAATTTCAAATGATGGTCACTGCCTTAACGTGTGATTAGCCAGACTATCTTCATTTCTAAATGGCACATTAATCAAGTAATATAAGCACTCAAATTAGAAGAATCTTTATCTACAAAAAGCAACAAAGATTCATCTAATTACATGCTATTATAGACCATTTTTCTTTTACTCAGGTAGATCATAGGAACAAATTTCAACAGAAGAGCTCCAAGGCAGCACATACAAGAGGAGTTTATAAAGCGGACTGGTCGACATAAAAAGATCAACATTGATTTCAAGAATATTATTGACAATCAAAAAAATATTATGAGAACATTAACATTATTGGTGCAAGGGACAAAACACTAAGGACTCGAAACAATTTGACTTAAACTAGGTAGAAAGAGGTGCCGTGAATCTCTTAATTCTGAGCTGAGAACTCTTCAAAAAAAAGAAAAAAAATGAGTTGAGAACTCTTCAAAAAAAAAAAAAAAAAACTCAATTGAGAACGCGGGGTTCAAGATACAAAATGCAAACCACAGGATTACAAGAAAGAGTAATAAATAGTACTAAAATACTATATTCATATTATTTCAAAGTTAGAGTGCCTGAAAATTATACACAATTAAGCTACGATGACACAAGTAAGAAATAAACCATGAAGGACATACAGAACGAGTAACTTAAATTATTACAAAATTTGCCTCATCAACATGAGCTACCTTGCAACTTGTTCACAATAATTAAGCGTAGGATCTGATAGCCATGAAAAGTTCATAACCAACAAACTCAATTACATTTTAGTTGCAACAATAATTAAAGACACTATTTTTATATGGCGATATTGGCTGGATGAAATGAAACACAATGAGTGCTTATAGAAAATTTAAAATACCAGTTAAATCATTGTACACTTGATTAAAGAACAGAGGAAGAAAAGTATCAGGGAATCACTACACCTAAATACGACAACAGGGAAATCAAAAAGCATATGTTTAGTTGTTCATGATGCCCCGATCAAAAAAATAAAAAAATGTTGTTCATGATGCCCCGATCAAAAAAATAAAAAAATGTTGTTCATGATGCTATAAACATAAATGACCAACTCTTTCATGATCAAAACACAGTTAGCAACCCCGTATCAGCATCTAGGTGAGAAATGATGAGGCACATAAGAATTGAGAACAAAGGAATGAGACAACAAACACTCCTGCTCCATCTCTATGATTAAAGTACCTTGTTCACTAGTAAATCAAAATGCCAAATTAAAGCCCATCTAAGAAAGAAGTCGAAGATCATCAACTATGTGTTCCTCATTGAAAATGGAACCCAGATTACACTACTCCGTGCAACACTGCTCAATCAAGAAGCTGCTAATTGCATTTTTTTTTAAATCCACACCACAATTCGAACCCTTTTCAACTTTATTTATACATGTAGCTGCAGGCCAATCTAACAATAACAATATCTGCACATTTAGGAACTAAATAAACTCTTTCTATTGAAGTACAAACTAGATTTTCTTTCTCGTTAAAAAATAAAATTCTCTAACCTTCTTTCCAACACAAAATCACATTAATCCATACTCATTAAGAGAATCCACAAAACCCAACATTTCAAACAAATCCCATGTTTAAAGAAAAGAAGAATTTGAATCACCAATTCAATTAGGGTACGAAAACATCAAGGAAATTAAATCCAAAACATAACCAGAGATAACATCAAACAACGAAATTGGGATAAGGTGAGCGAGAGAAAGAAAACTCACAAAGTCTCTGACGATGCCTTTGTAGACGAGAACGGGGAGGGCGATCCCGAAGATCCCGACGAGGGCGAGGTTGCGGCGGCTCCACCGGAAATTGTGCTCCAGATTCTCTCTCGCCGTTCCCCATTCCTCCACCCAACGGTTCTTGTTCGCCTCCATTCCTCCCCCCATTTTTCTCTCTCTAAATCGATGAATTTCTCTCTCTAGTTTTTAGGCAAGACCAGCACCAGTGTGTTTCTCTGCCTATACTATATGCTGCGTTCTGAATGAAACGACGTAGTGTTAATAATTTGCTTACCTCAAGTAGAATGACAATAATACCCTCCACCCCTACCCAACGATTGGATGCGGGTTTTAGATGTAGAATTCAATTACACTGCACTTCTCTCTCTCGTTTTCACCTTCTCTGTTTTTTCTCAGTTCTTCACCATCTCCAAATTATTCGATACAAAAATCGCCTCAGGTTTCTCTAATCATCATAATCCATTTAAGAGTATGTAAAATTTGATTTTTACGTCAATTTTTCTCTGTTGCAGCGTGCAATTATGTTATTCTACATTTTTCTTAATGCCGTGATTTCTACATCTTCTGGAATGAATTCGCACACACAGATGCTTCGTTTACGGATGAACTTTATTTATCAGAGATTGCTTTTCTAATATTCTAGATTTTGTAAGCTATCGAGCAAAAAATCGTCCGCGTCCACAGTTTCTTGATTAAATTGCCTTTTCGTTTTCGCATTAGCAGATGAAGAATCATTAGAAAGTGGAATTTGTGGCGAATTTCATTCATCACATCTGAATTTATTTTGATTTCTCTCCAACAATTGGAAATAAAATAGTTACACAAAAGTATACCATCAAACTGTTCGATGAAATGCCTGAACGAAAATACTTGACAAATTCTACATCAGTTGTTTAACCAGTTTGTTACATTTGCAGTAAAGGTAAAGTGTAGAATGTCAAAAGGATTGATATGGGCTACGGCAGAGGACATGGCTAGGAACAGAGGCAAGGTTCTGTCACTGTACCGCCAGATACTTGGAAGCATCAATTCGCATGACCTCCCGCTCAACTTAGCGGCTCGCCTAGCCAAGAGAGCCGAGGCTCGAGCCATCTTCATGGTGGGTTCCGACGAGCGCTCCTTTCACAACATTGAAGACCTCATTGACACCGCAGAATATACTCTCTCTGTTCTTAAAAAAGGCGAGATCCCCAAATATCCTTTTCTTTGAGTACATGTCACTATGCATAGAATTACTACGTGTTAATGTTATGTGTTGCAGATAATGTGCTTATGTTGGATTGTGAGAGGTATTTTGATTGAATTTTTGATTAATTGTTTTCAAGTAATATACAAGTGCCTTTTGAAAACTTTAGAACAAGTTTAGGTAAAAATGTTGATGAATGGGTTTAACTTGCTATGAGGATGATTTTGGGCTGCAAGATATTTGTTCAAATAATCTCAAGTATGAGATGAGATGAATACTTTTGCGAATTTGTTGTAATACTATTGAGACTCAATTCTTCATAAAGACTTATATGCATCTTTATACCATGCAATATCTCCTAAATCAAAGTCTTGTGTGAATATAAGATCCGTACAATTGGATCCACCCCTACACAATTTAAACAGTGCTTCCTTCTTCTTTTGCACCTAGCTCTCTACTCCATCCTCGTGTACACACACAAAAAATTGCATAACCCCAATTAAATGCACATGTGGCAACACAATGTGATGCCTTCAAAAAGGAAGGAGCGACAATGACAATTCGGGTTGAGGTTCCGCTGCCACCATTAGTGGCGATGGAATATGCTTTAGGGTGAATTAATTCAGGGCTTGTGTAGCTCTGATTCTGAGCTTTGTTTTGATATATGGCGGTGCCGTAGAACAGAGGTGGCGCTTGTGTTGGACCATTTTGACTAGATTTATGTTGATTTATTTTATAATTTTAAAAAGAAAATATCGAACCGCTTAGACGGCGAGAATCCGTCCGCCTAACGATTTTCGACTTCTACTCAACAAGGTATGTATTTAAATTACTAAAACATACTAACCGTAATCATAAATTACTAAAAGATACTAACCGTAATCATAAATTACTATAGTATTGAATATGGTACATAGTTAGTAAAATTCAATTATTTTTATGTAATTAAATTTTTTATTAATTGAATCGGGAAGAGACCTTGAAAATTCAATTATTTTTATGTAATTAAAATGTATATTAGTTGAGTAACACTATTGTAAATTACTCAAGTCTATACGTGAACCGTTACTATTATGCACAAACTCTATCAATGTTATACATAAATATTATTACTATTTAAAAATAAAATATTTATTAAATAGTGATAGTGTTTATGCATAACAGTGATATAATCTATGCATAACAATGATGGTACGTAAACATAATAATGATAGTACGTAAATAATACAATGATATTGAAAGAGAGTTCATCGTAAACACGAGTTCACATAAAATTTTGCCGTATTAATTGAATTGAGAAGTGACATATTTGAAATGGTTAGAACATTACTATTAGTCACTAGTGAGGGCATGGGGAGGGGTTGGAAAAAAAATTATGGGGAGGGGTTGGAAAAAAAAATTAAAAAAGGAGAGACTTTTTTAAATAATAATTAATTTACTACTCAATTAACATATACGTAGTAGTATTTTTTAAAATATCAATGTATATTGTATCGAAAATTCTGGTATTAAAAAAATCGTACTGTTATCGTACCTAAAATTTCGGTATAATACCAATTTTTTGGTATATTAAAATTTTATATCGTTTTACCTTATAATACCGATTTTTTGGTAAAATACTATTTCATACAAAATATATATATAGAGAGAGAGAGAGTATTTTATGACTAGATACTGAAATGACAAGATATAGTAATATCGGAATACCGATTTTTTTTTCACTATATTAGTATATACCGAAATTTCTAGGATATAATTTTGAAGTCTAATTTTAAATCTCAAACTATAATGGAACGTGATTTTCAAAATTCTAAGTCCATTCGGGTGAGTTCCGAAACAAGCATACCCTAAAGGTGCACAAAATTGACCCCGAGGCCCAATTCATAATTAATTTCCTTAATTTGTGCGCAGACACAAGTATTAATTGAACTACCCACCCACCCCATATTTTAAATTTAATTGTTACTACTACTCCCTCCGTCCCGGGATAACGTGCACATTTTCCCAGACACGAAAATTAAAAAAATTTATTTTATTAGTATTATTTAAATCAATTATAATGATATTGTGAGTGTGTAAGTTTTGAGTGTTTTGTCATTTTAGAAAATGTTCAAGTACAAACAAAAAAGGAAATTATGTCAGTTATTGTGGGACGGATGGTAGGAGTATAAATTACTATAAATTGTTGACATGCATTTAATAATTTTGAAAAAGAAAATGAAATGGTAAAAGAAGTTAGTGGCAAAATTGCAATAAAAATAGTCAAAAATTTGGGTTTTCCAATAGCTTTGCATTTCTCTCTCTTCTTCACCCTCTCCCGTCTCCATTACCGAGGTCAGGAAGCCATCTGCAACGCATTCGAACAAACATATACATCGGATATAAACGCAATTGATTTCGAATCGTCGATTCACTTTAGGGCTTGTCGCTGATTATCGCATCAGATCTCTCTGATCGCCATCCTCCATGTGATTATATATTCATTCCTTTGTTTTTAGATGTATCAAGTGGTGATGTTTACTTTATTCTCTCTAATTTCGTCCTGCTCTTAGGTGGATCTTCTGTGCCTAAGCTCAAGATCGTTTCTCACTTTAGTTGTTCACATTTGTTTAATTAGCTGTTTCCGTCATTTGCGTTTTGATTTTGTGAATGTTCTTACGTTTATTATTCTTCTGGATTTTCGCTCTGAACTGGTTCTTGTTTTGCGTGTTTTGTACCTTTTTACTTTTTTGTTTTTTGTTTATACATGCATTTGTTATTCAGATTCTGCTAATTTTTGTTTAATTCAAACTTTTTGTCGATTTTGCAAAAGTTGATTTTTGCGTCTCTTTGTTGAGAGGTGGAATATGTTAATTATGTTATTCTACATTTTAATTGCTGCCGTGTATTTCTACATCTTTTGGCATGAATGCACACACATTGTGGATGAACTTTCTTATAAGAGATTGCTTCATAATGCTCAGATGCTCTTGATTGAAGTAACTTTCCTTTTTGGGATTAGTAAGGCTAACTTACTGATACTAGTTAATTAGCACTATTTTAATCTGTGGGTTACAGATTTATCTCTTTGCATTCATTTTCCTTTGTATTTTTTTGCAAAGTTCTGATATAAATAGTTACTGTAAAGATCATTGTATTCTTGGACCTTGCTAAGTTAAAGGTGTTTTCAAGATCTTGCAGTATGAAAGTTTTCTCACTAATATTGAACCCTATGAAACACTTTGGAATCATTGGCACTAAATGTTGTGTGAATTATTCTACACTTTTTATTTCAAAAAAAAAAATCCATTTTTTTATAGCCTCCGGCTCACATATTGTGGTGTTCTTGGAGATACCCTATCTCCTCTTTGTAATTTAAAATTTGGTGCTGCTGTCTTTTCTTTTCTTTTTTTGTCACCTATAAAATTGCTAATATCATTTATCTTTTGGAGAGTTGATCTTAGTCTTGCCCTTAAATAAATACTTTCCTTAATATCTTAATTTCTGTAAGCCTGTCTAAAATTTATATTTCCCTCATTCATAATTGATATTTAAGTCAGTTTGCTTGAGTTTTTAGTCAATAAGTTGATTTTTTTTTTCCAGCTTTAATTATAATGACGCCTTAGCTTCATCTGGCATGCTTTATAATGGTGCATTTAAATTATTTTTTTATGCAGATTATGGGGTGCAGTTGCCTTGAATGCGTTTGCATAATATCTGAATCTTGTGAGCTTAGATAATGGAGGCAACAGTGCAGCCACAATCCCTTAAATTTACTCTCAAATTAAAGAGGAACGAAAATGTCAGTAGTTCTCCAACTCCTGCTGATAACCTGAATGGAGACCGTGGTATCTCAAATAGTGCTAATCTCCCAAGCAATCTGACAACAGCTTCTAACGATCGAGTAGAAAATAATGGCAATGGAGATGAAGGAAATCAAGTTTCTGATAACTCCGACTATCAGATGGTTCTTTATGATCCAGCTATCAATGGTGGCAAAACACCAGATGGTGCTACAGATGCATCTCCTTCCCGAAAACTACATCCCTTTTCTGATCGAACTCCAAGGGTCTTGCCTTCGGTAGGGGCTTTTACTGTTCAATGTGCCTACTGTTTCAAATGGAGGCTAATTCCGACGAAGGAAAAGTATGAAGAAATACGAGAACAAATTATGAAAAATCCCTTTGTGTGTGAATCAGCTCAAGAATGGCGGCCCGATGTATCGTGTGCTGATCCTCCTGATATAGAACAAGATGGCAGTAGACTTTGGGCAATCGATAAACCTAATATATCTCAACCCCCACCTGGATGGGATAGGCTTTTGAGAATCAGGGGTGAAGGAAGCACAAAGTTTGCAGATGTGTATGTATCTTATTACTTTTTCTGTTTTATTTTTTTCTCAAAAGTAGTTTACTCATTTTATAGCTCTGATCATAGCAGATCATACAAAGAGGTATTATTAAGCTTTGATAAATTTTTGGGGTGGTGTGGGGTGGGGGGCATATGATATGGAGTGGCTGTGGTGTTGGGTACTTGATGTGTAGTGATATGCATTTTTTTTTCCATATTCAAGGTATCAGATACACTATCCCTTATCGTGATTTTGTTAATATAAAATTACATTTACATATTAGCACCAAAAACAAAGGGGCTTTGAGTTTGTCATAATGTGGCTGGCTCTTTCACCTTCAGTTTATTTTTGAGAAAATATGAAGTGAAGGTATCGTAAGTCATCTCATGTGATTTCATCTATTTGATTTAAAAATAAAAAATAAAAAATTTGGAAGTGGTTTGAAAAATAGGATTATCTACGAAAGCATCACTTCTAGCTGTTATGTGTTGTGGAAACTCATGTTGTATCCTTGCTGTATATTGTTAGATTCATATTAAACACTAAAACTAATTTTAGGAAGTACTATCAATTTAATATATCTACTGGACATGAATGAACGCGTCTCCTTGCCTCTTTGGAATCATCATTTTGTACCTTTCCTTTTGTTTTGGAGCACTGGTTGTCGTTGATTAATATTTAAACAGTCAATCGATTTATATATGCTCAAATTATAAAGATCTGTCTTCTGTAGATCTGAATGAGCTTTGGGTTTATGCTAATTATATGCTAACTATGAAACTGCACCTCTAATTTGTTTCTTTGTCATGCATCTTCGCAGGTATTACGCTGCACCCTCAGGCAAGAAGCTTCGTTCAATGGTGGAAATTCAGAAGTAAAGCCTCTTTCTACTTCTATATAATTGTTTTAAAACATTTCTTTCACACTATATTTGGAATAGCTGATCCCATTTCCTCACACGTCTTTTGGGGGGTTTCTTTGATTCTCATTCTAGGTACCTTGACGATAATCCACAGTACAAAGATGAAGGGGTTAGCATGTCCAAATTTTCCTTTCAAATCCCGAAACCTTTGCAAGAAAATTATGTAAGAAAGCGCCCTGCTCGTGCTGCACTTACAAATGAAGCTGGTGATCATGGGATGCCTGGATATCTTCCATCTCCAGAAGGTGACGTATAATTTCTCTCGATTTCTGTTCATATTTCAGAGTACGTACTCCTTAAATTAACTCCCAAAAAAAGTTGGCGTTTAACTATATGGGATGGGATTTAACCTTGTCTGGGAGTTTGACTCTTATTTTCTTGAACATCTCTTTCTTTTGCCTAAAGAAAGAGTCTTTAGTTTGGCTTGTGGTCTTGGAAATGAATTTTCGTTGTGATTTATTTCTCAACCATCTAAATTTCTAGCTGATAATAGCTTGTGAATCTGATGTACCTATTTAAACTTATGGATCAATCAATCAGTTAAGTGCAAAACAAACATGCCCTGCATGCATTTATATATTTCTAAAGTTTTATTCGAGTGTTGTACTCTATTTTCTCCGAGTTATCTCAGATCTCTGAATAAATAACTATAATGTATGTTTTCCACAACCTATTCTGCTAATTGGTCCTCATTTTCTTCTTCGATGATAATTAGCTTTATTTAAAAATTTATTCCTCTACCTTTGACATAGAGTGAAGGTTATCTAACTTTTGATGTTAGACCATCTACAACATTCATCACTACTTCAGTGTCAATTCAAGACTATGCTATTATAGAATCAGCACCACATTTCCAGTTGTTTGCATTACTTTCTGCACTAAAGTGGAGCATTTTATAATTTTCTTTATTAATGAATTAATTTTCTTTTTATTATGCTATAATAATCTTTAATTATAGGGAAAAAAGTTTTTTTGGTCCTATAACTTTGCCATTTTTTGGTTTTGGTTCTATTGACTTTTACATTTTGATTTTCGTCCTGTAACTTACACACTTTTGACTTTTAAATTTTGCTTTTCGTCCTGTAACTTACATATTTTTTACCACATTTTGGTTTTGATTCATGTAAGTTATAGGATGAAAATCAAAATTTAAAAGTTAGTAGGATCAAAAAATTGAAAGTGTGTTAGTTACAGGACAAAAATCAAAATTTAAAAGTCAACATGACCAAAATAAAAATGTTGCAAAGTTATAGGACTAAAAAAATCATTTTCCCATAATAATTATAATAAATTTTGTAAACTTATTTTAATATAAATTCAATAAAATATTAATTTTTGCTTTATTTTTTATTTCTATTTGTAGTAATTTCATGTAACTGCTCATTATTGTATATTTGTTTCTATTCTGTAATTTTATGTTATCTTTTCAATTTTATGTTTATTATTTTAATTCATAGCACATTATGTTTAAATTCCTTTAGATTTTATTTAGTTAATTTTAATATTAATTGCGATTCAAAAATAATTGAATATTTTTATTTTAATTAGAAAAATAATTGAATTATAAATTACCATTTAAAAGGAAACTAAAAAAAAAAAAGGTAGAGCGTACCATACTGCTGCCAACAGTGGCGCCTCAGCTTCCATATCTCCGCAGTAGTGTTGCTTCATTTCTTATTGCTGGAGATGGCCTTAGTTTCTGATTCATGCATAGTATTCTCCGTAGATTCTTGCATGATTTCTTGTTTTTGTTATAAACTATCTTTCATTTGTAGGACTCTTTAGCAGTTAATAATGTAAATTATTTTTATTGCTGCAGTTGATCCTTTATCATGGGTAAGTACGGATGTGGACACAGACTTACAGCTAAGTACAATCGACCGTTTTGAGGCTCCTGCTTTGGATCCTGAAGCTCAATCCGCAAAGAAGAGGAAGAGACTGCCTACTTGGAGTTGCAACCGCTATTAGAACAATGTTAATGTGTGGAACAACAGCCTCATCAAGTTTGATCTGGTACTTGTAATGTCTGAAAAGTGAAAACCCATTATTCCCTATTTTGTGGACTCTTTGGCAGAATTATCTGTAATGGAAATTATCGTATGTACATTTGGGAAGAAACGGGCAGTTTTCGTAGCTATATAAAATCTTTATTGTGTTTGGCTCTTTTTGATGTATTATGTTGCTGTTGCGCGAAAGCTGATAAAAGATTTGCCGGTTTTACCAGTGGTTTGCCGGTTTGAACCGGAATGGAATTCTTATATTCATCTAGGTAGGTTATAGTTAAAGATTTTAAAAATCGAAACTGGTGGTCAACTGGCGGTTTAATTTTATTTTTTTATAATATAAAAAATATCAAAATTGAGGGTTGAGATTTAGTTTTAAAAATTAGAGCGAAATCAGCAAAATTGCGATTTGGAACTGGAATCGCCAGTTCGAAAATCGAATTTGAATCTAACATTGTTCTTTTAACAATTAAATTTGAGCAAGTCTTTGTTTCAAATTCGATTGAATGTGTGTATTTTTGTAAGGAATTTAATTCCATAGAAATTTATACAACAGTGTTGGTGTGGATAAAATTGAAGGGCAAGAATTTGATGCAATTTATAAGAGGGTGTGGATAAAAATAAAGCTAGTGGGCCTTTGTTTGCCATGCTATTGTTGGGCCTTAGTGGTATGGGCTTCAAATTAATTAAAACTGCGCACATACACAAATTGTTCATGTCATTTTCGATAAGTTTTTATTTTTATCTTTAAGAAATTGAAATTCCTAAAATTCATTTTAACGTCATTTCGAACATTCTGTATAATTTTTTCCCCGAGTCGAATTCTTCAGTTCTTAAAAGTTAAATTGTATTTAAATTTTAGGATTTGTGAGGAATGATTTTATTTTATAAGTAATAATCATTCCAAATGCAAGGTTTTAAACGACGCAATATAAAATGAATTTCAATTCCACCAAAATCACTTCATAGTTAAGCTAATGATTTAAGTCTAATTTAATTATAGTCCACCCAACCGAATGTGATAAAGTGGAATAGTTCAAGTGGTTAGAGCACCGCTACCCATACCATAACCTCATATATTCTGAGTCAAAAAAAAAAAAAGTATAGTCCACCCAAATATATATGCATCATGCGCTCATAAAAAATATATATATATATATTTCCATCATCCATTCTATATACCCTCATATGTATGAGTATTAATTGTGGAAAAGAACGATTCTTTATATAAGATTCTATATACTCTCATATGTATGAGTATTAATTGTGGCAAAGAACGATTCTTTATATAAGTTTAATTAATATGGAGTATCAAAGGGACACTTAATTATGCCCATATTGATGATTGCACGTTAGATATATATATATGATGTTTATAAAATGAAAATAAGGATACAATTCCAAAATGCGAAAAATAACTTTTACAATCTCATATGGCACCACATATATATTGGATGATGATATTTCTTAATTTTTATCATTCCTTATATGCTCAGCCATGCAACACGTCAAATAATTTTTAAAAAAATCCAAACTTTTGGTCTGAAACTACAACCAACTCGATATGGAAATTTTAGCTAAAGAAAAAGAAAATTGAGGATATTGTTCTAAATCCCCAAGTGGACACTCTCTCACTTTCAAGTTTCAACATTCAACAGTAATCATTCCAATTCATTATATTGGGTATATTTAATTTCACGCACAATCACAAGCCATTAAATTGTGACATTAATTTCACATGACATGATATAAATTAATGCCACAACGTCATTAAATTGGTCCTACATGTATCCATTTCATTTTTCATATTATCCCAGACGATTTTAAAACATAGTATTACCTCGTCCCTAATCAGTTTTTACAGTTAACTTTTACACACGTTTTTACGAGCGAGTTTTATATTAGTAATTGAAATGATAAAGAGACTTTTAAGGAGGGGTATGATAGATAAGAGGTTCATTTATCATACCCCTCCTTAAAAGTCACTTTATCATTTCAATTACTAATACAAAACTCACTCACAAAAATTAGTGTAAAAGTCAATTGTGAAAACTGATCTGAGACGGAAGGAGTATGTCTTGATAAAATTAATCTCGCTTAGAATCAAACCTCATTTCAATTTGATAAATCTCAATACCAAGCCAATAGGATTAATACAATTACTCTAATTATAAAAATTATGTCATTATAGCTTTTATAGCTAAAAGATTGTATAACAGACCAGACAATCATCAAGCTATAACGATTCCTATTATTACGGGAGTATTTTAGAAAAATTATAAGTGATTATTATCACTTAGAATTGTGTGCAGAAGTAATTTAGAGTATTTTTTTTATTAGATTAAATAAGTTGTCAAAAACTATTAGTTAAAGGTTGAAAATGATGTGTTTTTTGTAGCTTATAAGTCTTCTTTAAATACTGTATTAATTTATTTTTTTACAAACAGTCTCAATTTTTTTATGATTTTTTTCACAAATACTATCAACTTTTACTATTAATCAATTTTCTCATAATCTCTAATTTTAATCAATTCTTCAATTCAAAAGTATAATTTTTTGCAACAACCTCAATAAATAGATCAAATTTCTTGTAGTCACGCAAATCAAATTAAGCATTGTAAGCAACAATCAACAACTTGAATAGCAAACTATTGTCAATTACAACCTAATGTTTGTGTTGTCAGAATATTGATAAAATAGTCATATTCAAGAGCCTCATAATCAAGATTATGTCCTCATCAAATGAAGTATTTTGAACAATATATATATAACCTCTCAAGAAACCTAAAAAAATTCTAAGGTATACCCTACTTAGAATGGATGTGTCTTGCAATTATTGAGTTGGAGTAATGCAATAATAGCTGGCCTTGTGGGATCCCATGCACTTGAGGGTAGAAAAAACATTGAGTTGGCAAAATTTTGATTTGCATTTAATGAAATTTGGCTCATCTAAAACCCAATTGCAATGTCAATCCAAACACACACATAGAGTGTGTGTGTGTGTGTCTTTGTTTGGTGGCTTTCTTTCTATCAATCATTTCAGGTAGAATTAAAGTTGTGTGACACCTATTGGAATCCCACTAAACATAAAATCCCACCACCTCTTTGTGTGGACTTAATTGGATTATATATATGTCTTAAGGATAAATAGTTTCTAAATTATATTTTTAATTTTGAAGAACTATTTCATTTTGTATATTCTTTATTGATCATACAATATGTATATAGTATAGTGATGATGTAGTCAATGACAATGTTACATATATTAGTGAAATAAAAAAATGAAAAAATATTAGTTAGTCGAAATATACAAGATTAGGTATAGTGATTGATTTAGCAAGGAGCACTAACTCTTATCAAGGTCATATTAGTGGGAGCAATTGGATTCCCTTTGAGGATATGTTGCACTTGCTTTCTGATTTGAGGGTGAGATAAGGTTTATCAGTCGGCCTATTCTTACAAGTTTAGGAAGTATCAAATTGGTGCCATTAAAAATGCAGTATTGAACCCATTAAGGAAATAACTAGAAAGAAAATGAAATATAAATGGAACTAGTAGCCATAGGGTTAAAGTTCAATTTAAAGGAAAAATAGATATTTTTGTCATGTAACTTTGACTCATTTTGATCTTGAATCTATTAATTTGCAGTTTTTTTTATTTTTTATTTTGGTCCTATAACTTTACAAAATTTGACTTTTTCGTCCCATCACTGGCTATTTACCTGCAATAGCAGGTGACAAGACTAAAAAGTTGATTTTTTTTTTTAAGTTACATGACTAAAAGTAAAATTCGTAAATTATAATTTTGGTCTTGTAATTTTACAACATTCAACTTTTTAGTCCTGTCACCTGCTATTGCAAGTAACTAGCTGGTGACAGGACGAAAAAATTGAATTTTGTAAAATTAAATGAGCATGATAAAAAATCATAAATTAGTAGGGCCAAAATTCAAAGTTACACGACAAAAAAATCAATATTCCCCAATTTTAATGTCGATGAGATGAATTGACTCCCCTGTTAATTAAACAACTAGCTCTCAATTTTGCTCTATTTAAACACGGGAATGTATTATGTGCACCATGATACACCACTATTACTATCGCTGGTAATGATCAATACTTTACAAATATCGCTTGTAAAGATCAACATTTTATTTGTAAAATATTGATCCATATAAAGATAGTAATAGTGATGTACGATGAACATGGTGCACATAATACTTTACCTTTAAACGCAACCTACGAATTAGTCTTACGGAGTGATCTTAATTTTGTGAGGAGATCCCAAAAGAATTTTTTTATGGGGGCTCTCCTGTAAAATATTTTACCTTAAAATATAAATTAAATAAGAAGGAGCTGAAAATTCACGGATTATGTAAGGGTCGAATCGGATCCGATGAATTTTTCTTAAAAATTCGCGCAAAGAAAAATTCGCTCCAGTCTATGTTATATAAAGACAAGTATGTGATGTTATAAATTATGTGTTACTATGCGATGATGAAAAAAAAAATATTTTACAAATTTAATAGTGTAATAGGGTGGTATTGGTCTTTACTTAAGACAATTGGTCATATATTAGAAGGAGAAGAAGATAAGAAACAGACGGGGAAGCAAATGAAAATAGAGAGATTGTCATTTTATTTATACGGTAACACACATTTCTCTTTACAGTAATACATTTATGTGTGTGTAATAACACAATTTTTAACACACAATTCTCTTTACAGTAACACATGTTTGTCATTAAAATAACATAGATTTCGGAGCGAATTTTGTTGTTTTGTCTTTGCGCCAATTTTATTGAAAAAATTGTTTGACTCGATTTGATCCACACAGGATGCGCGCATTTTTTACTTTTTTTTTTATTTTTTATTTTAACCCGTGAATCATATTTCACGGATCCTAGACCAGAGAAGTATTCATATAATTTTTTTATTAGTTCTGTGCATTTTTATTTTTAATATCGAGTGTACGTACTTATATTTTGTTTAAATGGAAATTTTAGTTTCATTTACATAAACTGAACAATAAAAAATGGCTAGGTCTTGTATGCACCCGGGTACACCGTGCATTTTAGAAGCGTGCAATTTGTTATGCTAAAAAGTGTAATTTATTTACACAGAAAAGTGCAACTGTTAATGTGAGAACATAGTTGCATGCTTCTATTTAGAATAGTTGCACGTTTCTTTTTTATATAGTTGCACACTTTTAAAATACACTATGAGTGTACGGTGCACTCTGGTGCACATGAAACTCACTCATAAAAAATTGGACACTTGGGGTGTACAACAAATCCTTTAAACTTAACCCGTTAAAATTATATTTTAAACAATATTAATTCATATAAATAATAATAATAATAATAATAATAACTTATATAAAAATAGAGTATTAGTTTGTATGCTACAATTTTATTAATATTTTCCAATATTCATACTAATACTTCCTATTATATGAATTAATATTTTTCAATATATAGTAACATTTTTTTGTTTATTTCTTTTATTGACACGTATATTTTACTTTTCTTTTTTTCTTAAGTTGATGAAAATTGGTGGAATATTGCACAGTAAACCTAGCTACCCAAGTGTTACCCTAACTGAACCCTTTAATTTGGACAAAACTTCAATCTTTATAAATTCAGGAACATAAATATTATGTACTCCATCTATCCAATTCAATTTCTTTGGGAACAAATTTTAAGGGATATTTAATAATTTATGTATAAATTAAATATGATAGAGCGTATATAAAATAGTATGTGGTATGATTTATTTAAAAAAGAGAAATAAAAATAATATAATTGAACAGGATAAAAAGAATTAAAAATGAGAATAACATGGAGGGAATAGACCTTCTTTTACGTTAACTTGAAATCTTATCCTACTCAAAGATAATTAGAGTGATCTTAAAAGAAACTAATAAGATGCTAATCCACATAAATCTAATTGCCTACTTATTTTATAGATTCACACTTATCTCTAATTATCGTAAATATATATATATATATATATATATATATATATATATATATATATATATATATATATCCAATCATCATCTTAAAAGTAAATCCAAATTTATATTTCTTTCTCTCGACGATATTATTATCCTTTTTTTTAGATCATCTTTATTATCCAACTTGCATTACAAATCCTTGCAATACATCAATCAATCTTATAATAAACGTCTACTGTTTTTTAATAATTTAGTATTCGGCCCAAGAATCGACTAATTTGAGAAATTAGAATCCACCGTTTACTAGTGGGAGCTCCACTTTAAGCCAGAACTAAGTTCTGTATGGAATGATCAAGCTAACTTTTGTATGGACTGACCCATCTCAAGGGACTAATTCGGGAAACAAGAACTCACCGTTCACTAGCGGGAGCCCCGCTTCAAGTGGAGCTAAATTTTGTATGGACTGATCAAACTAAGTTCTGTGTGAACTGACCCACCTAAATGATTGATCGCACTTTAGAGGGTTCGAACCTGAGATTTAGAGGGGAGCACACTCCTAAATCTCAAAGAACTAATTCGGAAAATTAGAACCCACCTTTCACCAGCAGGAGTCCCACTTCAAGTCAGAGCTAAGTTCTGTATGGACTTATCAATTTAAGTTTTATATGGACTGACACATCTTAAGAATTGATCGCAATTTAAAGAGTTTGAACCTGAGATCTAAAGAAAAATACACTGCTAAATTTTAAGTATACACCACTTGTCCCATCCTGGAAAAGGTTAAATAAGAATTTTGTAAATCTTTTGCTCATTGGCGGACAACTTTTTTTTTTGGAGTAGTGCTATATGCACATTTGACTGAATAGACTAGTGAGACAACCTCGGATTTATGTCGCATGACACAAAGCGGCAGACACAAATTCTGTCACGACAAAATTTGATTTATGTCATGTTTTTTTGATTTTTTTTTTTTTTTTTTTTTTGCTTTATAATTTTGTGAGTGTGAGTATGTATTATGTTACATATCACTCCCTCTTTTGCATCACTGATCCTCCAGGACCGTCAAAATATAATCGGGTGTTTCTCTATTCTTGACGGATGAATGTTGCACAAACCTTGAACAATGCGATTCTTAAGTCGTCATCCAACTGCATATGGTTTAGAATTTGAATTTACAAGTAGAATAGAACTATACAATTTATTATTCAACTGGAATGCACCCTGACGTAAAGCTAACTATGATGCAAAAAGAAATCTGTGAGTTTAGTAGTATAAACTTTAGAAATAATACGACTTTTGTGTATATATGGGTGAAGAATAATGACATTTTATGTAATATTATAAACATTGTGAATTGTGAATTATTACTCTCAAAATTATTAAAATGTTACATATGATAAATTTGATATTTTTCAATATTACCTCGATTATATTATAAAAAATAAAATATTATATTATGCCCCAATTTAAAAATTTCTAAAACCATATGTAACATAATACACACTCAAAAAATATTAAAGCAAAAAAAAAAATATAAAAAAAAACAATAAAAAAATCATAAAATAAAAAAATAAAAAATAACAATGAAAAAATTTTATTGGAAAAAATTATCACTTATTATCACCTAATCATCACATTTGTTGGATTTAACTAAACTTGTCAAATCCAACAAATGTGCATTTAGCACTAGTGTTTTTTTTGCATGCTTAAAATTGTTGACTTTAAAGATTCAAATCTTCATATTGAAATGATGTCTTTTATTTCGAGATTAAATTTATCCGATTCAAATCATCATTTTCAGTTTCTCAGTCCTCCAGGCTCCAAATGGCAAAATCGGGCTTATACTCGATTTCGGTTCCCAAACAAGTCAGTAAATCACCATAATCGCAAATTCTCAAATAGTTGCAAAATCTGACTGTTTAATAATAATTTAAAAAAAAAAAAAGGATCAAAGAATGAAGTATCATTTTGGATTTTAAAATGTTTGGAATCGAAATGGGTCAGCCATATTCTCGATTTCAGATTTCCTACCCCGACCTTTCCTGTTCAACGTTAAAAACGACAATCAAGTGTTGATAGCTCAAGTGGTTAGAGTTTCATCACTTGAAACTTTGAGGTCCCAGATTCGAGACACTAAAAAGGAAATATTATTCTCTCTTGTGGTGGTCCCCCTCTTATGGGGTGGTGGTCCCTCTGTTGTTGGGTTGTTGTTCCGGTTGCGGTGCGGTTGCAGTTCCGAGTTGAGGTTTCGGGTGGTCCCCCTCTTGTGGTGATTGCGGTTTCGTTCTACAGTTAGATGAAATGATGTTGTCATGTGCCCAATGATAGAAGAAATTATTGTAATTGATTATATTATGACACTATTATAATTGATTGCCTTTAAAAAAAATTATATTTGTATATATGAATTATTCGTGTTAATTTAAGTGGACATATATATTCCTAATAATATATCACATAATCTTACATGGGTCTCCAGTCTCCTATAATATTTGGTTCATCATGAAATTAATTTCATATTTATATATTTAACTCTTTAATTATTACGATTAATATATTTTTATAATATAAATTACATTCTTCAGTTATTATATTGTTGAGAGAAATTAAATAAATTAATTAATTATGCATCTCTATACAAGTTCGAACTTTTAGATGAGACATAATTCTTTTACATATTAATACTTATGTTGTAATATAAATTACACCTTTCAATGTTATGAGTAATATCATTTGTAAAGAAAAAAAAATATACCATCACAATTAATACACTTTATTAATATAAGTCACACCCTTCAACCAATTTTACGTATTCTTATATAAAAATTATTTATCCTATACTTTGTCAGTCCCTATGAAATTATATCTTAACAAAAATTATGGCAAAAATCTTTACGAGAGAGAATTTTTCACTGACAGGGGACATAATTTGCCCATTACGTTTTCACCTTTTTAAATGGATATGAATAGTTGCCCAAAAACTATAGTTAAGGCTAATAAACGACAAACATCATAAAAGAAGAATGTGCATTTCGAAAAGTTACTCAAATCTTTTCTTCTATTTTTTTTTTCTTTTTAATCTTATTGAGGATAGAAAAAGGATCAATCTACAAAGAAGATCAAACGTGGGCCAACCCAATAGATTGTGATGTCGGCCTAAAGAATTTGGACAATTTCTTTCTATTAATTTTTAGTTCAATTCCACTAAAACGAAGTTGTTAAATCAAAATTAGGACAAATTTATTTCTATTAATTTATTAGTTAATCCACTAAAAGAAACTTGTTAAATCAGTCGATAACTCACCTTGTTGTGCCTGTCACCATTGATTTTGCAGATTGACGTTTTTGTCTAATATATTTTGTTTTAGGGTAATGCTTATATTAAGCCATGGGACAAAAAGGATTTCTGATCCATACTAAAAGGAGTCATATTTTTATTATAAATTTTATTCAAAAAAAGTCATATTCCAAAATAAAATGTAAAATAAATATTTTGTTATTGGAAAATATAAAAAAATTAATAAATTAAACCTACAAAATTGATGACTTATAGTTATAAATATAATTTTAAAAAATTAAAATTATGAAAGATATTACTATATTATGGAGAAACATGAATTAAGCTTTGAGTGGGTCTCATGTGCACCCGGGTGCACCGTGCACTCATAGTGCATTTTAGAAGCGTTCAACTATACAAAACAAAAACGTGCGACTATTCCAAACAGAAGCATGCAACTATCTTTTCATATTAACAGTTGCATTTTTCTGTGTAAATAAGTCGAACTTTTTAACATAACAAGTTGTACTCTTTTAAAATGCACTATGAGTGCACGGGTCACCCGGGTGCATACAAGACCTAGCCTTAAGCTTTTGATTACGACAAACGAAGTATCGTTTAGCTTTTGGACGAAAGAACTAGGCTTTAAGTATATATTGTTTCCACTTCGATACAAATAAGTTGTTCACGTAAAAAAATTGAAAATTCAGAGCAATTACTAGAAATGACATACAACGAAGGAAATGTCTGTGTTATTTAATAGATGTGTATGATTGATTGTTGCAATTATTGAATTCATGGTTAAGTTAACTTTGCACTTTATTTACATATAAAGGATTAGCGCAAGTAAAAAGTCGGTCCAAACACAAAAATCTGGTTGAATAAAATTCGAAATGCTATGTTCAGTATGACTTTTAGCAGGAAGAATTTAGTTCTGACATGAATATTTATACAAAATATAGTATACATAGAAATTAGAAATAAATATAACAAAATATAGTGAGAGACAAGTGAGAATCACATTTTGTTCCATATAATAATATACATTAGAAATACTTAATTATTTTAATGTTCATATAATAACATAATTTTCAATATCTTATACCCCTCCAGTTCTTTTTAAACGTATTTTGAATTTTTCCAAACAAATTTAAGATTTATTTTAAAGTCAAAATTAACTTTAATTATGAAAATTAAATATTCTCAATGATTATGTGAATATTAAAAATTTAGATGACCATAAAAATGAATGATTAGGAACACATGAGATAATGGTGGAAATAATATCAAAACGGCTTGTACTATGTAAATAATATAAAAGAATATAATGACATCTAATTAAATTTAATTGAGAGAATATTTATCACTAAAATGACAAGTTTTGTCCTTACGATTGTTTGTCATTATGCAAATTTTTTTGGAAATACTCGTTTGATATCCCTATTTTATTCATAGTTGGTATTTCACCTCGCATTTCATAATATGAATTAATGACATATAAATAATAAAAAATATTCACCTAATCATCCTGCTATAGATTCATGTGTCAAAAAATTCAGCAGGAATATCAAGTGAAATATGAAAACTAGAATAATGGAATCGAATTGTTTTATTTCTTCTTTTTCTCCAACTATAAGGGTATGTTCGTTTCGCGACTATCCTGACGGGCTTTGAACTTTACAATCTTAAACCCCCCATTTGTTTTGAGATTTAAAGTAAGAATTTTGAAATCCTATTAATCCTAGTTTATCTTATAATCTACTACTACTCTAACCTTTTATTCTCTCAATATACTCAAACATCTATTTTTTTATTCTCCCAATACATTCAAAATAATATAATAACATCACATTCAAATCATTTCCACTATCTTACCTTATGAAATCTCATAACAAACATACATCTTGACTATTTATTAAGATTTTGAAATCCTATAATTTCAAAATCCGAAATTTTTCACATCCATTATAAGCCCGAAAGGAACATACCATAACCGACTGATTATCAATTGTGGCAGTATATATATACTTCTTCGTCCCTTAAAATTTTGCACACTTTCTATTTTGGTCTGTTTTTTACCATTTTGCACAATCTTAAAATGGAAAATGTATGTAAATCCAAGTTTTTGGGGGGTCTTGGGGTTAGGGATTTGGAGGTTTTTAATAGGGTCTTATTGGGGAAATGGGTCTGCAGATTTCTTGTGGAAAGAAAGGGCTTGTGGGGTAGAGTCTTAAGATCTTTATATGGGGAGGTCGATGTGGGAGAATCGGGACTTATAATAAAAGATAGTTGGAATAGGATGTCTAGTTGGTGGAAGGATGCCTTGAATAATATAATTGGGGAAGGGGGAAGTGGCTATGGGGCAACTTAGAAAGATACATAGGTAAAGGGGATAATACGAGCTTTTGGGAAAGTCTTTGGGCAGGTGTTGAGTCACTAAAAACTAGATTTCCTAGGTTGTATCACTTAAGTGCTTTGAGGGAGAAGAAAATCAGTGAGATTGGGAAGTGGGTCAATGGGTCCTGGAGTTGGGATTTAGTATGGAATAGGCCTCTATTTGAACGTGAGTTATCATCTGTTAATGATCTTCTTTGTTTGTTGAACAGGTTTACCCTAGCTGAAGAGGCGGAGGATACGTGGAAATGGAAGCTATCTACGGATAACCAATTCAGGACAAAACGAGAATACGATGTTATCCGCTCGCCAACATCTGTGGTTAGTGGAAACCAAGGGAACATCTCTATTCTTGGACGCATTTGGAGCAAGATCGCACCTCTTAAAACCTCGGCGATGGCATGGAGACTTCTTCAAGATCGGTTACCTACTAGAGTGAACCTCAGATACCGTAATATCCTCCAACAAAATAGCACTACAAGTTGTCCTTTGAGTAATACAAGTCAAGAAACTGCTTCACACCACTTTTTTTAGTGTCCCTCCTCGTCCAATATTTGGTACGCTTGTTATAATTGGTCGGGCATCTCGGGAGTGAGTCATAATCAGATAATTCAACACTTCTTAGCTCACTCCGGAATCTTTTCTGGAAAAAAAAGTAATCTTTTGGCTATAAGTTTATGGATATGTATTGTTTGGATCATTTGGAAATGAAGGAACAAAATGATTTTTGATGGAAAATGCTTTGAACCGGAGAAGATAGTAGATGAAATCAAAGGAAGATTTTGGAGTTGGTGTTCGGTTAAATATCCCTCCTTCTGTAATTTTTCATTTGCGGATTGATTAGTTAATCCTATGCATATACTTGAGAGTTAGTTCTCTTTCAATTTGTACAACAGTGTACATTCATTCTTTGTTCTCTATGATTTATTGAATAAAGAATTTTACTTACCAAAAAAAAAAATAATAAAAAAAAAAAATGGTAAAAAATTTCAGAATCTTCATCCTTACGATCTCCACCATCATTCCTCTTTAAAAAGTCAATAAAATATAAAAAACGTAACTTTTTTTTAAAATGTATCCATCACAATCACACGCGACACAGCACGTGCACTGCTATGGCTACGTGGCAAATGATTATTGGTTGATGCCCAGATGCACGTTCATAATAGAGGAGGCACAATGGCCCCTCTCGCCAAGACATGTCAACAACTGGGTCCCCAGATAGTTTATCTTTCTTTTAAAATTTGTCCTAAAAAATTGAGCATGAGATCATATGTGTCATAATTTTTGTGTTTCAATTTGGATAATATAATATGAATGGATGTCTAATGAAACAATTAAAAATATTTAAACAAATATCCTATTCTGAGTCCATGTGTTCAATATTTAATAGGGTGAAACACCAATAAAATACGAAAATAGAATAAGAGAATCGAACAGAAAAAATGAAGGGATATTTTTAAATATTTTTTACTCAAAAAATTAATCATATTTGAAATGCCAAATTTTAGTCATGGATTCAAATTTTAGAGTATGGTGGATAGTTCTCCCTCTATTCTTCATTTCCGTTGTATAATAAAATCACTAACAATTTTGTCAAAGTGGATTAGTTCATGTGGTTAGAGCACCACTACCTAGACTAAGAGGTCCTAGGTTCGAGACACGCTGCCCCCTCTTTAATGGGAATTAAGTGGGATTTTCTACCCTCTTTGGGTATTCTCCGTCCTTTATGGGTTTGTTGCAGGTTCTCTTCGTCTTCCATGAGTTTGTTGCAGCGAGTACAAGAGCTATTTGTGGAGCTAGACGAAGAAAGAAAGATGCGATTGAGGTTCAGGTCGATAGCAAGACGAAATATATGTGTCACGACGTGCGGTGGATAATGCCTTAGTCCAGGCTTAGTCCATATACCACGAGCTCATACCCAGTGAAAGAAAGATGCGATTGAGGTTCAGGTCGATAGCAGGACGAAATATATGTGCCACGACGTGCAGTGGATAATGCCTTAGTCCAGGCTTAGTGCATATACCACGAGCTCATATCCAGTGTCGCTCCCAGTTTAGCAGAATTTGCGTCATCCTCCTCCGATCCTCACGCTTGGTTCGAGGCAGGTCTTCCCCCTTGTTGGGTTTGAAGAATTAGCTTCGCTAGAGATAATTAATTGTTCTAATTAAGTTGTATTCTTTTTGTCAAAAAAAAATCACTAACAATTTTTTTCTTCATATTCTGATTATTCTTTTCCCCAAATAGAGTACATTTCTCGGTACAAGCGCCTATTGATACCAATACCGCAACTTTGTAATGCAATTGTGCTTTGACAAACTCTAGCATGAGACAGTCTCATACATAAGACATAATACAAACTAGTACAAATCAAGATTCATCATTTTAAAAGTGTTAAAACATCATATTTAAATTATGATCCGTTCGTCTCATATAAATGTGCATCTTGCGCTTTTTGGCATCTAACCGCATTTATTTTTAGTAATTTTCCAGACAGAATTTTCCTATTACCTTGTAAACCCAAAAATAAACACATTCTAGAACTTGATCCTTGTGGTCAACCGAGTAGTTGTGGTTAAGTAGGATTTGAATTAAAACACAATCATAAATAAATAATTGAATTTTAACAAAGATCACATGTAATCTCTTAAATTTAATTTTAAGGTAGAAAATAGATTGGCAGGCATTGGCAAGATGTACAATTTATAAGGAAACATTTGAGCACAGTGTTTAAGGGTTTCCTGGCATAGTGGCATGGACTCGCAATGTTAAGGAGGCCAAATAAAACAAGACCCTTCAACTTCAACTCATGGCCACCATTAAATGATTTTTTGTTTTTCTTTTATCAAGGGAGATATTTTTTTCAATAAATATAGGCATGTTATCAATGGACCTAATATTTCATAACATAATACGATATATGAACTTTGATATTAGTTATTAAACCATAGAAAATAAATTAATTTGATAGGAGTGTATTTTATATGTAATAGGTGCACCATGCACTCTATAATGTATTTTAAAAACATACAATTTGTTACGCTGAAATGTGCAATATGTGTTTGTAAAACAAGTTGCACGTTTCAGTGTAATAAGTTGTATGTTTTTAAATTACACTATGGAGTACACGGTGCACCTGGTACATACTTCCACAACTTTTAAACTAGTGAAGCTTTTCATATTCCATAGCATTGACAGACGAAGTGGAACAACTCAAACGGTTAGAGCATCACTGCCTTTGTCGTGAGATCATGATTCGAGTCACCATTTGTCGGCCGATTAAAAAAAATATTCCATAACACTGACAAAGAGTTTTTTGTGTAATATTGTGCAAACCAAAACCTTAGAGGTGGTCTAGGAACAGAACAAACAATTAAGAGTTAGACATAAAGTCGTGCAATTGTCTAAAGTGGTTGACTCCTTTGTCAATGCAGCCACTCAATAATATTACGTGAAAATAGAATGTGCATAGTATCGTCTCCAAAATTATTTGGTGGCACAATCTAGGCAAAGGGTCCCTTTAGGCTTTAATTATGTGTTTGTGTGTTTATATATGTCCACCTGAAATGGAAAGCCAACAAATTGTATCAAAAGAAAATTGGTGTACTCTTTATGTATATTTTCTTGACCTATACTCATTATAAAAATCATTGATGGATTTTGGCTAGGTTTGAACATGGATTGTTTGTTGGAAGTTGTTTCGGGAAAAAGAAAAACAATGAAATTGGAGTATTAGAAATTGAGATGTATTATTGAGATGCCCATAAAATTTTTTTGAGGAAAAACTTAGCATGGAGATCTGGGTTTACATAGATATGGATACAACAATACGTGTACGATATGATACAGATAATTGAACACATATTTTTAAAAGAAATTTGGTAAGATACGACGGTGTATCGGGTGCATATCTCATTCGTATATGTGTACTAAAATATCTGCGAAGTATTCGACACTGCACTATTTAAAAATTCTAAGTACCCACTACCCATGTATTCTAGCTGGAAATATAAATATGACTTGTTATGGATAGGTTTATTTAGAATTTGGATTATGTGTTTTATATTATTGTGTTGTGCAGTAGATCCATATGAGTTTATTGTGTATTTAAATTTAGAACAACGTAACATTGTATGAGTCTATGTGTACAACACGATATTGTACATCACATGATCCAAATCGATTTACTTAATAGATATATATAAGCTTCTATATAGGAGTAAGATTTTGTAGGAACCTTACTAGATATTGCACATATGTGGCTGATTCAGAAATTGATGAAAAAGATTTTGTCCGAAACTTATTAAATATTGCACATAGGGCTAATTCAAAAATTGATAAAAGAGTAAAATTATGTATAACTAAAAAAAATTAATTTTGTTATGTTAAAAATTATATATAACTAAAAAAACTAACACAATTCATATGGTAACAATTTGCCTAAAAATAAGAATCAAGTTGGAAACTCCAAGTCAAAATACTTCAACAATAAATCAAATAGAAAATATATAAAAGAAAAATTGAAAAACTAATTCACGCTTAAAAGTTAAAACTATTAATAC
Organism: Stenogyne calaminthoides; assembly: GCA_037126765.1. Taxonomy (NCBI): domain Eukaryota; kingdom Viridiplantae; phylum Streptophyta; class Magnoliopsida; order Lamiales; family Lamiaceae; genus Stenogyne; species Stenogyne calaminthoides. Next base: position 11,453,687 of record JBBCBC010000020.1, read on the forward strand.
AATATTTTTAGTTGTATATGGGTATACCTTGTAGCATGCCGCTTTATGAATAAAGCTCTTCTTCTTTTTGATAAAAATATAATATTTTATTTGCTTAAAAACACAAAACTTAATTTATATTTCAAAGTGGTGTGCTTACAATAAAATTGAAAAAGGGATTAAATTTTTTGTAGTCCTGTAACTTTGTTTCGTCTTGAAATTGGTCCTAATTGTTTTGACTTTTTTATTTTGGTCATGTAAGTTATCAAAAAAATTTAAATTGATTATTTAACCTGCTGTAGAGTAGGTCACCAAACAGGTTACCTGCACCTATGTAATTATTTTATTATTTTTTTAATTTTGAAATGACACCTAGAGTTTTTTAATCCTAATAATTTTGTGTCGGAATTTTTCTGCGTATTTTTTTGAGGAGAAAGAGTGATTTTCTGCATATTTTGGTTTATTTTTTTATTTTTCAATCAGTTTAGACCCAATAAACTGACTCGATTCACTTTGTGTTTAATATATACATTGTTTTTAAAACCGACCCAATACCCAACCAAAATTATCAGGATTAAAAAAGTTCAAGTGGTGCTTCGAAATTAAAGGAAAAAATAAAATAATTACATATATAGTCGTCACCTGCTTGGTAAATTACTGTAACATGCAAGTGAAAAGGACCAATTTAAAAAAAAATAGAAACTTATAGGACCAAAATCAAAAAATCAAAACAATCGGGACCAATTTCAAAACGATGCAAAGTTACAGGACTACAAAAAAAATTAATCCCATTGAAAAATTGGTGCACACTTAAAACTATGCCCTGAAGTATTATTTTGATAAGAGTAGATTTTCGATTAAACTTGTTCATAGTATGAAATTCATCAATTTGTATATGTGTCTTACGATCTACCTTACCCGATTTTTACCTCTCATATAATTTATAGGACTATTGTACGAGCGCAGTTTTATCTTGTAAATAATTCTTCAATAAATAAAACAATAAACATCGAATCTTAATCTTAATATACTATATATTGGTAAACCTATTTCAGTTTATGTGGCGGAACCACGTCAGTTTGCGCAAAGCCCAATTCAACCAGATTATTTTATTTTAAAATCGTGCATTCTCATTAAAAGTTATTTAAATTAAAATTTTAATTAATATATCTAATTAAAATTTATAAAAATATCATTATATTCATGCCACAAATATCGTTTTTAATCTTAATCTTATTAATATATTGATATAACCTGTCAAAATATATATATATATATATATTGATATAACTTATTTATTAAATGTACTTAAAAACCTAATTCCCCGTTGCAGCCTAAACCGATTTTACCACCGCTAGCCATCGCTGAAATCCTAATTTTTCTATTTGCAGATTTATTAATTTTCAAAAAAAATTTTGTTTCAGATTTATTCAACGAAGACGTACAAGTCGTGCGATATTAGCGATTTTAATTCCTTCAGCAGGTAAGTATTTAATTATGTTAAATTTTTTTAATTCAAATTGATTGTATCAATTGAATTGAGTTTTCCATGTTCTCTGACTCTGTGTTTGAAGTTTAAACTAAGGTTGTTGTTCTTCAGATTGTTGGGATTTTATCAAGGTATTCGGTTAATTAATCTAATAAGTTGTGGGTGACCAAGGAAAAGTGAAATCCTCTCACGTATGCTTCCTATATCTTTCCTAGACTCATGTCACAAATAGGTGTAGTTTTATTTATCACATGTGAAATCCTGTTACTACGCGTGTGCTTCCTATGTTTCTTACTTTTTTGTATTCTTTATCATAGTATTGTTTTCTTATGATCTAATTTGTGTTAATTTTTATTACATGGAGTATTGTATATATTGCAGGGAATATTGAAGTAAGTAATTTAAGTTACGAATTTGTTATGAATGTTTATTGCAATTGTGTAATTATTTTGTATATTACTGGGAATTTTTTTATATTGCACGGAGTATTAAGGTAAGTAATTTAATGTGTTGTATACTTAATCTGATTTAATTATTTTATATTGCAAGAAGTATTGAGGTAAGTAATTTGTGTTATGAATTGATTATTAATGTTTATTGCAATTATGTGATTATTTTGTACATTGCAGAGAGTTTTATACAGCACGGAGTATTAAGTAAGTAATTTGAGTGTTAAATTAGTCCTGGAAGAGATTCTTCTAATATGTTCTATTTAATTTGATTTTATTGTTTTATATTGCATGGAGTATTGAAGTAAGTAATTTGAGTTATGAATTAATTATTAATGTTTATTGTAATTGTGTAATTATTTTGTATATTGCAAGAAGTTTTTTATATTGTACGGAGTATTGAGGCAAGTAATTTGAATGCTAGAGTTGTGGAGGAGTTTCTTTTAATCTGTTCATATCGATTAATATTCACATTTTGTATATATTGAAGAGAGTAAGTAATTTGAGTTATGAATTTGTTACGAATGTTTCTTGCAATTGTGTAATTATTTTGTATATTATAGGGAGTTTTTTTTTATTACAAGGGGTATTGAGGTAAGCAATTTGAGTGTTGAATAGTTGTGAATGAGTTTCTTCTAATTTGTTTATAGCTATTAATATTTATGTTTTGTATATATTGCAAGTGGTATTAAGGTAAGTAATTTGAGTTATGAATTCATTTGCAAAGAGTTTTTCTTATATTACACAAAATATAAAGTAAGTAATTTAAGTATTGCGAAATCATTATAATAAATATATGAAAACATTAATTTTTTTTTTATTAAGATCAAAATTATTTCAACCCCGCGTATTACGCGGGTATTCGAACTAGTTATATATATAATTATATATAATCTACTAAATATGTATATTTTTATTATTTTGGAATCAGAGATGCACATGGTGAGTGGGTGACTAATAATCAAATATTGCCGTGGCAGAGAATTAAAAACTAAAATAGGATGGCTGGTGCAAATAATTTATTTAGAATAATAATAGTTTTGTGATTTTGAGATTAGAGAGTTGATACTTGTTATTATTATTATAATTTGTTGTAAGGTATATATGGACAGATGTACAATTTACCTATTCCGCTTGATATAGGTATATATATTCATTTTCCAACGATTTTGCAGTTATTAAACAATCATTATATGGTTATCAAATTCTACACTAGCATGTTATCAGGACAGGTTGAATACGCAACAAATATTAAGAATTGATCGATATAAATTAGTTGGATAAAATTATGTGAATCTAAATTCACTGGTAAATTCAATTTTTTAGTAACACTATTATATATAAAAATTATTATGTTTATACATAAAAATTACTCCCTTTATTTTTTATTAAATGTTGTTTTAGCTTTTGAAATATTTGTATAATAGATGTCATTTTGGTATTTTTTTTTCCCATCTATCTCATATGTACCCTTAATAGAATAATTTCAAAATTTAAATTTCCTACAAATGTGTTATGTGTATAATTTTTCAGTCAATAGTAATTCTTATTAAGAATATTTAAATAACATTAACTACAGGTTAATTTTGACATAAAAATATATTCTTAATTTGTCTTAAAAACTTAGAATGACATTTAATAAAAAATGGAGGGAGTATTATTGTTAATTTGTTACACCACAAAAACTCTTACTGTTTAAAAAATATTTATATTTTTAAAAAGTAAAATTTTTTGTGTATAACAATAATAATTTTTTACACGTAACAATAATAAAGTTCATGTATAGACCTGGTTCATATAAGAGTTACTCAATTATTTGCCACTGTATTTTCGAAGAATTAATGCCGATGGAGAGATTGGAGAGATAATCGTGATATTGTTCCATCATTTATCTAATTTAAAAATAAATTAGGTTTGTAGATTTCTAGTTCATATTCCTTGGCCTCAATTTTAATTATGCCATATTTAGGGCACATCACATTTTTAATATGGCTAGTTCAGATCTTGTTTCGAGTGTCTGCATACGGTCATAATCATTTTAAACGCGTCGATTTGTTATATTTAAAAGTGCAACTTATTTACACTGAAGCATGCAACTATTTTAATATAACAAGTCGCATGTTTCTAAAATGCATTAAAAGTGCACGGTGCACCTGACTATACATTAGACACTCTTTTAATATAACCATCTTATATTATATTTTTAGTTTAATAAAAAACTTAAAACGGTTTAACTTTTTTTTTTTTCAATTCTATCAGGGGTTTTAATATATATTTGCAATATGATACATTATATTTTGAGTAATTGTATCACATGATTATTTTTTAACAATTATTGTTGACAAATGAAAAATCAGCCAAAACTCTTTGAAAAATTGCAAATAAATTCACGATGTTTTATTTTTATTTCAATTTAATTGCAATTGCTTGAAAACAATTTTGTGATAGAATTTTAACGATTTGAAAAGTCAAGTACAGAATTACAAAAGTTAAAAGTTCATGATGCATAAAATAAAAAAGTAAAAAAGTTTTGTGTGTTTTTTTATTTTTTTGCAATAATTTTTAATTATTTAAAGATAAAAAGAAAGAAAAACTTATTAAGACTATATTAAATTAAGTAGTCACACTATTATTGCAATAAACAAATCTATAAACATATAGTGCAATTGTTTCACAGCATATCAACTTTATTTGTGTAATTTTTTTAAAATTTAAATACAAATATTTTACACATACATATAAACAGGGATCACTGTAGGGCGATTTGGAATCATTGCTCCTCGTTGATATATATAATCGAGATGGGAAATGTTTTGCTTATTAGATGCATTTATCATTGTTATTTCTTATACTATAATTCATCTAAATATATAATTTAATAATAAAAATAGAACAGCTAGTAGTATCCTCTCCAACAATAACAGGGTATGCACATCACTTGTATTGTGTTGTTGGTCAATTTTGATTGGATTTTAACATTTTTAATGAATGATATGATCAATAAAAAGATTGGCAAATTCTACATTATTAATTTATACAAGAAAAAATATTAATTTATATGTTGAATAATATTAGTACTTTTCAAGTTTGATCTGTGTTGGTTCAAGACACTCCTCTCACTTTGTGTAACGAATTAGCCAGTCCAGCATACACACAGTAAAACACACTCTTGAATCACAATATAAGAGGGCATTTAAACCCACAAAAGTCAAACATGCACTTTTCATTATAATATTTTTAGGGTGCCCTTTGTTCAAGATTTTATAATGAGGATGGACATTGGGTGTTATGCAGTGTTTTTAAAATCGGACCGAACCGGCCGGTTCGACTGGATGGAGCACGCCATTGACGATATTTGTTTGTTGTTGATAGTGACAGAAAAAAAGTATTTTGGGAGTGTTTTGTTATCTCTCTCTTCTTTCCTGTTGGCTACTTGGCTGGTGAAAGTAATACTCCACAATCTATGCCACTATTTTTTTTCCATTTTGATTAGTATTATTTTGAAGCTGACTCAAGATTTACATCACCGTGCAATTAATTATAATATTATATTATTATAATATATATATATAAATAAAACGATTTTTTTTTTTTAAACATTGAAGCGGTCGAATTCCAATAAATTTATATGATTTTGATTAGTTTTAAATAAGAATAATAGATGATTTTACTTTCTTTTTTTTTGTTACGAAGTAAGTGGAATTCAAAATATGTTAATTGCTACCTCACTTTGATTAACTACTCTTCATCCACTGTAATCATTGTTCCTCAATTATTGAGTTGATTTTATATCACCGCAAAAAAATAAAGAATTATCTACAAAACTTTTAAACATAACTACGGAATTCCAATAAAAAATATATAATTTTGTTATTAAATAATAAAGATTATTTACGACTTGCCTATAATTTTTTCTAATTATATAACCATATTTTTATTCCTCGAATTACCCACAAATATATTGCATATGAATTACATTTTCGCAGATAATTTATTTGTAGATAATTTGAGAAATGGAGACATGTGTATATAATTAAAAAAATTGTAAGCAAATCGTAAACAAACGTTATTATTTAAGGGCATAATTATTTTTTATTGAAAAATTCCTTTAAAAACTTACGTAGGCATTTCTTTATTTTTCTTGTACATGCACACGCTAATGACAACACATATAAATACTTTCGGAAACGAGTCACGAGATTGTATTGAATAGCAATAAGAAAAAATTTAACCAAAAAACACATCAAATTTAAATGAATCTGATTGTTACAAGATAATAGTAGCATATGATAGAGTCGGTTTCCCATAAAATCACTGGCGGATGCATTCATAGGCAAAGTGGGGCAATTTCCTCATCTCAATTATTGTTGCGAAATACAATATTTATTTTTAAAAATTTTAAAATTTCTTAAATACAAAAATAGACATTTGCCTATATATGAAATTTTTTAACATGCCTACGAAATTTTTAACAAAAATAATTTCTTACTTAAATATTGAGGATTTTTTACAATCTGCCCTACAAATTTTCCTAATGATATAGACATTTTTCATTCCTCAAATTACCTACAAATAATTTGACTATGACAGTGTACTTCATAGATAAATTTATTTGTAGACAATTTCAAATTACTACATATTTGAAATGTAATTATCTACGAAAATAAAAATATAAATTGACTGTATAATTATTTGTATATATAATTTATTTACTTATTGAAATTACAAATGTATATACAATTTGCTTGCAGGTAATTCGTTTTTCTTTAAGAAATTTTTGGGCAATTTGTAGACAATATGCTTGTCTATTAGAACGTTAAAAATCTGTGAGCATTCACTATTTAAGGACGAAATTATTTTATTGAAAAATTATTTAATTATTTTTAAAAAATTCGTAGCCTATTCGTTATTTTCTTGTAGTGTAAAAATTAGACACAATTATAAATGAATTATTATTTAGTAAACCGTCGCGGTCTATTATAATTTAAAATATTAATTAGTTATAAAATATTTTTCATTAAAAAATTATCAATTTTTTTTTTGCCCTGACTAGACTATTTTCTTGTGTCCGGCGCGTCATGAAATTTGTTCATAGTATAAAATTTATATTATTACATTTAGAAATTAATATCATTATATTTATAAATTGAGATCATAATATTAAATATTATGTGTATGAATTTATAAAAATAATAATATCAATTTATAAATATAATGTTACCAATTTAATCGTACAAACAAGTTTCACATGCAGAGGAGTTTGTGCCATGATTAGCTAAAAACACACCTCTTATTTCATTATTATTGTGCTAAATCTAGGGATGATAGAACGGGAGGGTTTGGCCAAACCCAGAATCCGCCTGGCTCATTTTTTTTCCCAAACCCCAAAAACCCGCCCCGCCCGCCCTTGGTTTTTGAAACCGCTCAACCCGCCCCGCACCATGAACCCGACGGGTTTAACCCATCCCGCATATTTAATTTTGTTTTCCCTCTATTTTTTAATTCGTACTCCTAATTTCATACATACTACCTCCGTCCCATAAAAACGTGCATACCTACTTTATTATCAAGTTTTTGTGAGCGAGTTGTTTATTAGTATTTCAAATGATAAAGTGATTTTTAAAGAGGGGTATTATAGATCTACATCTCATCTATTGCATGCATCTTTAAAAATTATTTTATTATTTCAAATACTAATAAAAAACTCATTCGCAAAAACATGTGAAAACAGTAAACGTGCACGTTTCTTTGAGACTGAGGGAGTATCATTTTTAAATACATATCGTTCCTAAAAAATAAAACATAAACTATAATCATTCAAATTAAAACAAACAAAAAATACATAATATCATAATCAATCTCACATTAAAGATGATGATGTGCAATTGAATGAAATTGGAAACAATTGAATTAATTAACAAACCCTAGAATTGATTACTTAATACATTTAATATATACTATATATATATATACCATGACCCGGGGCGGGTTTTAAACAGGGTGGGTTTACCTAATACCATGACCCGCCCCGCATTCGACGGATTTTCGTTTGACCGGGTTTTAACCCCCCGTAACCCGTTTGACCGGATTTAACCCACCCCATCCGTGGCGGATTCGTGCCGGGTTCGGGTTAAAACCCGCCCCATTGCCATCCCTAAATCATTCATACTTCCAAAAAAAAAAAAAATATATACCGTACTAAGTATTAAACATATTACATATATTGTTTGAAAGGGTAACACGTGGTGTTTTTCTCCTCTGTAATGGTGTTTGTTAGTCTCAGCTTTGGAGTATGTTTATGTTTCCCTTTCTAATCCGCACTGATGGTAATTTTTTCACTTTTTACACTTCTTAATAAAACTTATTATCGATAAAAAAAAAAAAAAAAACCATTATGTTTTATAAGGTAACGCAATTTTTATAGCCCCAAATGTTAGTGTAAAATATGTACCATATGAATAATCATAATGATGTGTTACTTTATTAATTTTTACCATTACATGCACATGTACGTGTTAATTAAACTAAAATTATTCATACTATGTATACATAATACATAGTATTAAAATATAAAAGAACACATTAATATAGTATACATAACACATAGTATTAAAATATAAAAAAGAACACATTAAAATATGGAGCATCCATTAAATATACCCAAAAGTCACAGTGTTGAAGGCCCAATTATATTATCATTATATATTAATTTGTGATGTCATTGTTGTTGATTTTATCTTGGGCCTGACGTGTAGTAGATATTGAGGAGCTGCACAGCCATTAAAGAAACAGAAAAGTTCCGTAAGAAAATAAATAAATAGGAAAGGAAAAAAGTTGGTTTGTTTTATAATTTATTTGTTAAGAAAAAAAAAAAAGAAAAGGTAGGTCCGTTAAAAGGGGCGGGTTTTCGGCTGCAAAACGCCACGCCTCACCAACTCTTATAAACTTTATTTCCACCATTACAGATTTGCTTTCGTAAACTATACTATTATTTCCTACTCCTGTCACTACTACTTCATTATATCATCTCATATATTTTCCAAAGATTGCTCAAATTTTGAAATTTCTACAATTATTTAAATAAATATGTGTAATATATTTAGTTTACATGTTCATGTCACGACTCACGGCCTTGTTTGTCAAAAAAATTTAGGGGATGATTGGTACGTGAAATAACCTAAGAATGAAATCATCATTCAAGAATTTATTTCTAATCCTATGATTGGTATAATTTTTTATTTGGAATCATAATTCTATAAAGAATGGTGATTCCAAAAAATAAGGGAATTGTCATTCCTTCCAACCCCCTTGGTTTTAGCTATTCCACCATTTGATGAACCATTTTTTAAAATAATAATAATAATAATAATATTTAATAATAAATATAAGATAACTATGTTTAATAAAATATAAATATAATAATCTCAATAACATAAATAACAGTAAAAATAAATTTATAATATACCAAATTTAAAAAATATAAATAATAATATAATGATTTGAACAATAGTAATATTTTTCAACAATGTTAATAGATATAAAAATTTAAAAAATATAAAAAATTGTATTTTTTATTTTCAATAATAATATTATTTTTATAAAATATAATAACAATATAATAATTCTCAAAATTGTAAATAATCATATTATTATTTAACATTAATAAAAATATTTAACAAAAAAATATATAAATATAATTTTTATGTAACATATGTTTTTATATCATATATAATAAAAATAATAAGATCAACAATAATATAAATATATATCAATATTCAATAATAATAATGCTTCTATCCATAATTTTTGTTATTAAAATATAAAATAAATAATATTTTTATATTTTTAATAGTACACTTAATAAATATAATAATATTATTACATTTTTATAGTTTACATAACATTATAACAACAATAATCAACAATAATAATATTATTAAGTAATAATTTCAACTCATAATAATAATATTAATAATAATAAATAAAAATAAATTTAGACAATTTTTTTTATTCCTTACAAATATCAATCATGAGAATGATCATTCACATCTTCATTCTATTCATAAACTCAATCAATTCAGTCATAATTTCATTCAATCATATCAAATCATGCCCTAAGTGTCAATTACTATAGTTTTTGATACATATCTCTCAAAAAGTTATTTCTAAAAGATTTTTGTCTTATTTAGAAGTTCGACAAAAACTTATATAGACATGGTTCATGCCTCATGGTATGAATCTTATTTTTAATTCATAGCATTTGACCCTACTCAGGGTATAATACGGGTCAAGTTTAATAATTTAGAAAAATGTGTTGAAAATGAGTAAAATGAGTCAAATAATTCAAGTTTATAACATAGACCTAGTTCATGGAAGACCAACTCTAAAAGTTCAAACTTGTAGAAAGATGTAAAATTAATAATTTTGTATATAATTTTATAATATCAGAGATTTTTGCTCGCGTTCAGATCCTAAATTTGAAAGTTGGGCCTTCTGCCAGAGGGTAGAGTTGAGAATACGACCCACGAGTGAGGGAGACTGTTACAAAAATAATATAAATGAATTAATTGCATTATTCTCTGTTCAAAATTCAGAAATGAAGTAGTTTGTTAAGAAATCAATAAGTTTTAATTTTTGGATGAGTATATATATTTATTTTTTAAATTATTTCTCAAACAATTTTAACTTCTGAAAAATATTTTTAAGTTATGACTAGAATTCACAAACACCCTATGATTAGGGGCGGACTTAAGAATATAATTCAGACAGGGCAAAAAAAAATCGATAAAATAGTATAAAATAATTCGTAATTAATTAATCATTTGAAGTCAATTGACCATGATGGTTTGCTAAATTACCATTCATTTATTCATCAACATGTTTAATTTTTTACACTATAAGAAAATAGAAAATTAACTTTTCTAACATGACTACGAAATTTCCTAACAAAAAAATTTCGTAATTAACTAAATACCATACGAATTGTCTATGAATTTTTTAATATTCTAGTAGATAAATATATTGCTTAGGGATTCTTAACATTCTAGTAGATAAATAAATTACTTATGAGTAAATTAGCTACACATTTGTAATTTTCATAGGCAACTACATTTGTAATTTGGAGTAATTTGTAATTTTGAGGATTCAAAATGTTTGTATAATTAGGAAAAATTGTAGGCAGTTCGTAGGCAATCCTAATTATTTTTGGACGAAACTATTTTCGTTAAAAATTCCATAGGCATGCATGTTGGAAAATTTTGTAAGCAATTCTCTATTTTGTAGTATTAAAAATATTTATAAAATTTTAAAAATTTTGAAGGATATATACATTATTTCGCCATGAAAATTGAGGTGGGACACTTGCCTCATGACTATAATCTTTGAATGTCTTGTATGCACGCAGGTGCACCGTGCACTTAGAGCACATTTTAAAATCGTTCGACTTGGTATACTAAAAATATAATTTATTTATACTGAATCGTGCAACTATTAATGTGAAAAAATAATTGTACTATTCAATATAAATAAATTGTATTTTTCAATATAATAACTCATACACGATTCTAAATTTATTATGAATGCACAGTGCAATGGTTATACGAGTCCCACCCATCTTTTCATTTCGTGATTGATTATTAAATCTTAAATGAGGGTGTGTAAAACATTGTCATAAATAAGAACGCATGCAATTAATTAAACTTGAAAAATAGGAAAATAAGCACTTTTATTTATGGAAAGTGAAAAGGATTCGTCCACTATAGAGTATAGACATTAGGTAGCAGCCATTTTAAAAAATTGGCACAATCACTGTGACTACCTCATTGGAGAGCCGCATACTATTCATGGCTCGGCTCAGGCGTTGATAGTCGAGCCAAGCGGAATAAATTAATAAGCAGCGCCGAGCGGAACAGTAACTGACGGCCAAGATTCGATTCCTCTGCTAAGGTCATGCACTCAATCAACGTTTCCTATTGTTCCACGTCATTTGAGTTGCTTCACGCGCGACGCACACAAGCTGTGCCCTTATTAAATGCGCATAATGCGTGTGAGTTTCACAGTCACTATTCGTCCCTTTTGATATAGTACAGTATTTTTTATACATCGTAAATCATTTTTAAAAAATATTCATGTGATACTTTTTCTTGGTGAATCAATTAATTTATGAATGGGATGTATATGTAAAGTTGGAACAATGATTTATTGCTTCAAGTTAAAGTAAAAGTAAATAGATCGAAAGGAATTATACTCGATACCAAATTAAAAGATGGAAAATTTAGTTTATATAAACTCTTTGTGAAAATTGTTTATCTTATGAAATTAATATCATTATATTTATAAATAAATATTGTTACTCATAAACTATTACTCATATAGTTTAATATTATAATATCAATTTATAAGTATTATTCCTTTCGTTCATAACTCGATTGAACATTTACTGTGTAATGAATTTTAAGAAAATAATTTTTTATTATTATAAAAAGGGATAAAATTGCTTTTCATTCTCATTATCAGTCATCTCTGCTTCATCCGCATTCGAGTGTGCTATCTTTGGGGAAAATAATCCATTATTGGAGTGTTTTCAATTCCAGGAATCGTCTTCCTCCACATTAATTTTTTACTCGTCAATATGATCAAACATTTCATTAGTCATAGCTTCCTTTCACTCTTAGGGTGTGTTTTGAAACACTAAAAACAGCTTTCAAAGGCACTTATTTTCAAAAGTTATGAGAGAGAGCTTTGAAAATAAGTACTTCTAGAAGCTGTTTTAAGTGTTTCAAAACACGTCATTAGTGCCCCATTTTAAAAACTAAAGATCTATGTTGAGAGCTCAATCTATATAAATTTAAATTTCTCCATTGGCCATGGCTTGGATAATAGCTATATGAAAATTTTATAAATAACTATATAATATATTTCTATATTTTTTATATCTCTATCCCTATATTACTAATAGAGAGTTCAGTTTGATAATGTGTTATTATATGATTAATTTGGATGATGTGTTCTCTTAAGATTAATTTGGATAAAATGTCAAATTTTAATAATTACTATTAGACACTATTTCTAAGTTTCTATTACTAATTCTTTCACACAAAAAAAAGTCTATTACTAATATATACTACCTTTTACTTTGTATTACTCATTGTGCCCTTATTGAACACTCATAATTAATTTGAAAAAAAAAATGATTATTTTTCTCTCCAAAAAATGGCAATCACGTTCCTATTTATCAAGAATATTTCTCATCAAATTTTATCTCTCTAAAAAAAACGACAATCATGTTCCTATGTACTAAGAATATATAAACCAAAAATATCCTGTGATCTAAATAAAATACTCTTCAATTTAACTTTTGACTTTTATATGATCAAATATTTCTTGTAAACATTAACTTAGACCAAGGAATTGTTAAAGTGGCTTAGCTCAAGTGGTTAGAGCAATACGACCTAGACCAACAGGTCCTGAGTTCGAGACATGCTGCCCCTTTTATTGGGATTTAATGGGAATTTTTCATCCTTCCATGTTCGAAAATGCTGCAAGCGAGCGAGCGTTGACCTCCCATGTCCTCACACTTGGATTGGAAAAGGTGTTGTTGTGGTTCCGACCGATAAAATGAGAAAAAAGATGTGCCATGTGGTAGAAGGAACACATTATAATAGATTATATATATGTTTGTCAAAAAATTTTAAAAAAAACTTCAGAAAAAATATTTACTATACTTGCATATATAAAGAAAAGGTACACATTTTTAAGATAGTAAATTAAGGGGGTGTTTGTAAAAACTTATCTTCGAAGAAGTTATTAAAATTAGTGATTATGAGAAAATTAATTAATATTAGAAGTTGATGGTGTTTGTAAATTTTTTTAAAGAAAAATTGTTAGTGTTTGCAAAAAAATTAATAATACTTAAAAAATATTCATAAGTACCAAGGACACCCCCTTTTAATTTTTAGCTTATAGCTTTTAAGAACTTATTTAATTTGATATAATAAAAAAGAAATAAAACACTTTAATTACTTATACATATAATTTTTAAGTGACTATAATCACTTATATTTCTTACAAACACTCCCTGAGTGTATATGAAACCTTACATGCCATTGTATGATTTAAAAAACAGCAAATAGAAGGGGAAGGAAAACATTTCAAAACAAGGAAAGCATGTAATGTAACGATGATGTACCATTAAATGAAATATCCATTATTGCTTAATTCATCTTTTTGGATTTTGCTCAATGAGAATTGAGTACCTCTTTATTTATAGGTTTACATGTTGTCACAAAAATATACTTGCAGCATCATTCCAGGGTTATAATTATTTTATTATTTTATTTTATTTATTTTCCTGTCCAACTCCAACAAAATGTCACATTAGCAGCCCTTGTAATCTGCCCAACCAAAAATAATCCACATTAAAAAATTAAAATTATAATATTGTTTTACTCTCTAATCATTGTCGAAATTAATGAGGGTAATATTGTCAGATAAGGAGAACCATGATGGGTCAAGAGATTGTCAACACTCAAGCCTCAAGAATTTGTTGCTGCATATTAATTGCAACCCCCCACCACCCTTTTATACAATATAAATTTGTGTACCCTATTCTGCATTCAATATTATATCGTGCAATTTAAATATATTTTTTAAAATTATAGTTTATGTAAATTGTTTTGTTAAAATGAGATAGTTGAACTTGAAAAATAACTTACAGTTAAACGCAATGGTATAAATATTATATTTCGAACAAGTTTAATTGAAAATTTACACTTATATATGTAAATGATCATAAGTTTTTTTAAGGAAAATGATCACCTTATTGACAGGATTTAGTGAATGTAGGAAACTATAAATATGGCTGATATCAATGGTATTCTATTGGACTATCACATTTTATTTTGAAAAATACATAAATTTTTTTTATTTAAAAAATTCTTAAACTATTAATTTTTATTTCGAAAGACCTTTGAACTGTATTTTTCTAAGCTAACTTAATTTTTTTCCGGTAAAATATGACACATTATCTCAATTTCAATCATATCATATTCAGAACAATCCCTCACCAACAAAAAAACGTCTCTAACGAACTGTTAAAAAAAAGTCTTATAAAATAAAAATTATATAGTTTAAGGATTTTTTTTTTAAAAATAATTTAGAAATATTTCAAAATAAAAATTGATAATCCAAGTCCTTTGAATGCACTATGCCAATCATAAACGCGCGCGTTCTTGTATTGTGACATATCTAATCATATTAATGGCCAAAATTGAATTTAGTTAGGATACATGCATACATATAAAATACAATTCTTCGTAATATATACTTATATTAAATACAAATTCTTCGTAATATATACTTATATTTTTTCTGTAGGAAGGGCGGTAGTCCTACCTAGTCTCCATCTGTTCTTCATAGGTATGTTTGTGTGAGTTGGTCTCATAAATCGAAACATAATTTAAATATTAATGTTTTTATATTTTGAAAGAATGAATATTAATTTTCACTTATTTATATTTTATTTTATATATGAGATCATCTTATTTGAATTTTTATTAATTAATGACCTCTGCAAATCGAGAGCATGCAACAAAAAATGTCGCGAAAATTACAACGGCTTCTCTCAAAATAATAATAATAAAAAAAAAGAAATAAACAAACAAAAATATTATAATGTTGTTTTTCAAATGAGCAACGCTCATCTTGTGAATTAGATTTATATACATAACTCTATAATTATTATGTATAAAAATTATTACTATTTAAAAAATATTTTATTTTTTAAATAATAATAATATTTTATAAATTCACATAATATTTTATCTTTCCAAATTTGGAAGGACGGACTGACGGACATGCAGTTGTTTGACATTATTAATCGTTTCCCCTCAGTCAGACTCTCTCTCATCAAGAGAGAGAAAGGAAGAATATAATATTCCTGTAGCGGGAGAGAGAGAAAAACAAAGATACAGAAAAAGATAGATCGATGATACTTTCACTCCATATAAATAAGCTTAATTAAAAAAGAGCAGAAAAAAGCGTCAACTTTCGAGAGAGAGAAAAAGCGGAAGCCTAGAGAAAGAAACAGGGGCGAAACGATTCACGAAGCCTGCAAAAGGTGTGTGTGTACGTATATACGTATAACAGGGGGTATATAGAGAGAGAAAGCGTGTAATTGTGCGTGTGTGTAGTGTGAAAAAGGGGGCAATTAAAAGTGATACCGCAGCATTTGGTCTGCGCAATACTCAACATCCCTTCCTTTTCCAAAGCTCCCCTTGTCTCCCCCACTTTATTTTCTCTCTCTACCCTCGCCGGTATTTCTTCTCTCCGGCGCCGCCGGCGCTTTTCCTCTTTCTCAGTAATAGGGTTACGAGAAAGGTACTGGCCAGGTGTCTGATCGATTTGCGAGGTCAAGGGTACGATTGTCTTTTTAACTTTTTGCCCGTCGAGAATATTCTCCGGCGAGATGAGATTCCGGCGGTAATCTCCGGCCTATTTGAGCTGGAAAAAGTGTGCTTACTGGAGGTAATTAGGTTTTAGGGCACAGAAATGAAGACGTCGTCCTCCGGCGCCGGAGCTTCGCCGGCTAACGGCTGCGCCGCCTCTGTCGAAGGTCGTTCCTTACCTTTGATTTCACCGTTTAATTTGATATCCACCATTGTTGAACATGGTCGAATTTCAGAACTAATTTTTTTATTTTTTGTGAAAATTTTCTTATTCACGAATCCCAACGAAAAAATTACTGGAGCAGTTTTGCAGGATTCGCGAGAATTTTTTCGGTTTGTGATTTTGTATTTTTGTTGAAAGGAATTACAGTTGAGAAGAAGAGCATAAACAGTGAGCTATGGCAAGCGTGCGCCGGTCCTCTGGTGAATTTGCCGGCAGCTGGGACCCACGTCGTGTATTTTCCACAAGGCCACAGTGAACAGGTTTCTCTCTCTCTCTCTCTAAAGCGTACATTCTGAATTTACCTGTGACGAATGCTAACGTGCGCGGTTATGGTTCCATGTGGTTATCGTTCACCCACGCCCCACCCCCTCGTGACTCGCAGCATAATATATTTTTATGGCAGCAAAATTTGATCACATGCAAGGATTCCATGATTTGCATCATTATTAATTTTATTTTATTAATTAATTAATTGAATAAATGATTGTGTGTTTCTTGATGATTGCTATTGTGAGCTGGTGTTTGGATATATATATATATATTTTTTTTTTGAAGGGTGGAGTTTGGAATAATTAAAGGAGGGAGTATGAGATGTGAGAATATGAGTTTGGCAGTTTTCAGTAAATAGGAATAGGTTAATAACTTAATAGTTAATAATAGAGATAAAAAAGAAAAGTCGTGGACAATATATAGTGGATTATGCTAACGTGCGCAGTTATTGTTGGTGGATGTTATCTTTTTTTTCTTTTTCTCTTTTCTTTTTATACTTTTATATATATTCATGATACCTTTATGTCAATTTTTCAACATCTTGCACCTTGGTAAATTATCAGACGTAACATGTTTATGCCACACGCGACATATTTAACTCTCATATTCTCTTATTATTTCATTTCTACGTACCTAAATTTGGACACCCCAATATAAAGCTCCTTTTTTTCATTAAAATGGAAATATTTTAATTGGAAGAATACCCTCTATTTTAATGTAATTATACGACATCAATAATTGATTTTGAGAAAATTACTATAAAAACCATATAAAATGGTTGTGGCAAACCCCCCAGTCTTTAACCATCTCTGAGGTAAAATTTTATTTTCTTAACCTAGAGAATTTTTTTTTTTCCATATACACCCTTTTTATTATTTGGTAAAGTTCAGTCCGTACCACCATCTAAATAATCCTGTATTTGGTATATTAATACCACCACTTTGTTCAACTCGAACCATCATAAGTTAAGCTTGTACCACAATTTAGTTCAGTACCATCATAAGTTAAGCTTGTACCACAATTTAGTTCAGCCTGCATCACTATATGTTAATACCGTACCACCCTTTTTCTTCCAATTGTTTGTTGACTTCATTAAAAGGATAATGATCTAAGAAAATATTATCTTGCCTAAAAAAGAATGATTATGTGACATAAAATAACTCTTTTTTTTCTATATTAGGCTATTTATTAATCCATCCCTAAACAAATTCAAAATTTCAGTTCACCATGCTAATTTACCTCTCTCGCGTGGTTTGTAATCAAATTCAAAATTTGTTCAAGATAGAGTTTATCCGTGGTTTGTGATCATTCTCAACTTAGGTTTATCCGACTGCAGATTCCTTTGTCAAAAACTGCAAATAAATAAATCAAAAAAAAATAAAAAAATAAAAAAAAGGAAAAAAATGTTTAAATCTTTAATAATGTAAAATGTTTAAATCTTTAATATCATGTATCTATTTTGCATGCCGTGAGCTTGTTCTCGTTATGTTTAATCTTTTTATGTTTTCAAAATTAGTTGTTTCTATTTTCAGGTTGCTGCATCTATGAAAAGGGACGTCGATGCTCAAATCCCGAACTACACAAATCTTCCATCGAAACTACTATGCCTCCTTCACAATATCACGTTGCATGTAAATGAGCCCATCTCATGTTAACTTCAACTTCTTTTTTTATTCTTTTTTTTTTTTTTTGGGGAATTTGAATAATGATTGGAGTTTTTTTTTAATAGGCGGATCCAGAAACGGATGAAGTATATGCACAAATGACTCTACAACCAGTGCCTTCTGTAGGTTTCTGGAGAACTAAATAAAGAAAGTTTTATGCTTCTATTTATTCTCCATGATTTGTTTGGCTGACAAGTCATTGTTTTGCAGTTTGACAAGGATGCTTTATTAAGGTCTGATCTTTCGATGAAAGCAAATAAACCTCAAACGGAATTTTTCTGTAAGACCTTGACTGCAAGTGATACTAGTACTCATGGTGGATTTTCTGTTCCTCGTCGTGCTGCAGAGAAGATTTTCCCTCCTTTGGTTAGTTGGAGGATTTTTTGTTAAAATTTTGCTCGTATATTATAGTATCTCGTTTCTTGAAACAGTCATCTTGTTACAGGACTTCACAATGCAACCACCAGCTCAACAGATTGTAGCAAAGGATCTACACGATAATGTTTGGACATTTCGTCATATTTACAGGGGTGAGCTTATCCAATATTTTCAAGAAGAGTTTGTCTTGTGTAAAATAGTTTTACCATATAATTGGTTTACAACTCTCACTTTATAGTATATTAAGTTAATAACAACTAACACTTTTAATGAAACAACTAATATGTTTTAATGCAACAACAGATACTGTTTAAAAATACAAGAAAATGCAAACCAATTGCATGGTGAAACTGGTTTACATAAGACTTTGCCCTTCAAGAATAATTTTAAACTTCTTTTGTTGCTTATTTATTCCCGATCTAACTCTTTAAACTCAATCGTTCAAAATAGGACAACCAAAGCGGCACCTGCTTACAACTGGGTGGAGCCTTTTTGTAAGTGGGAAGAGGTTGTTTGCTGGAGACTCTGTGTTATTCATCAGGTAATAATGCAAGTTTTCAGACATTTTGCTCGTGAATGGTTTTCAATCAGCTATCTTACGTTCTGAAATAGGGATGAAAAGCAGCAGCTTCTTCTGGGCATAAGACGTGTTAACAGACAACCCACCAATTTATCATCGTCGGTGGTGTCAAGCGATAGCATGCACATCGGAATTCTGGCAGCAGCCGCCCATGCAGCTTCTAACAACAGCGTTTTCACTGTATTTTACAATCCGAGGTAAGGTATTTGTGTTTATCTGTGCATATTATTATTATTTTTATTTGAGTTTGTTCTTATAAAAAAATCTAGTTTTTTACGTCCACATGTGCTTATGATTTGGTTGAAACCGAGCAGGGCAAGTCCATCAGAATTCGTCATCCCATTGGCCAAGTATTATAAAGCGGTTTGCAGTAACCAAATATCTCTTGGTATGCGTTTCCGCATGATGTTTGAAACTGAAGAATCAGGGACAAGAAGGTAATATAGACATAATCACTGTACGTATAATTTTTGTTGGATCACATATCTAGCTTATATATTCTTGGTAAAGACCTATTTTAGCATCTTTTTGTACTTTTATTCAGTGAAACAGAACATTTAGATCATTTGTCATCTTTATATAATTTTTTTTTTTTGTTTTCGGTATCTACTTTGCGTACTTAATCTGAAGTTTTCATGCAACGTGCAGATATATGGGTACAATAACGGGAATCAGTGACCTGGACACCGCCAGATGGAAGAACTCCCAGTGGCGCAACTTGCAGGTATAAGATCATGAATTATGTGTATTATACAAAGGGAGTAACACTTAGGTGCACCAGTTGCACAGTGGACAACTGATAATCTTCAATGTAAACAACTAATACTGATCGACTAATACCTTTTAGTTGACTAATACTCTCTCCGTCCCGCAATGACTTAAACACTAGAATTGGACTGCAAACCAAGGAAAGTGGGTTAAAGTGAGTTTGAGTGGAATAAAATAAGGGTGTTGTGAGTGTATTAATATTATATTTGTTTCCATTTTGGGAGTGTTCAAGTAATCTTGGGACGTCCAAATAAGGCAAGTGTTCAAGTAATGTTGGGACGGAGGGAGTACCATTTAAAAATGCACTTGAGTTGCACGGATCAACTGGTTCATAGATGTATTGCCATACAAAGGATATATACTGAATGCTCATTTTGCATGGTACGATCAGGTTGGGTGGGACGAGTCAACTGCTGGTGAAAAGCGCAGCCGTGTCTCTATATGGGAAATTGAACCTGTAACTGCTCCGTTTTTCATCTGCCCCACCCCTCCTTTCTTCCGTTCCAAACGCCCAAGACAACCTGGAATGCCAGGTCTCTCTCTCTCTCTCTCTCTCACACACACACACACACACACTCGCATCATCTTATACCTAAGCACAAACATGACATGATAGTTGTGTTTCTCGTTGCAGATGATGACTCGTCTGATTTAGACAACATGTTCAGACGTACAATGCCCTGGATTGGGGATGACTTTGGTCTGAAAGACCAGCAAGCACTCCCTGGCCTCAGTTTAGTCCAGTGGATGAACATGCAGCAGCAAAATCCTACTGCCATGCAGCAACCCAATTATATGACTTCTTTGTCCAGTTCAATGCTGCAAAACCTGGCCGGTAATGATATTTCCCGTCAATTAGGATTGCCTCCTACTCAAATTCCACAGCCAAACAACATGCAGTTCAATTCCCCGAGGGCCACCCAACAACTCGATCAACTCCAAAAGTTGCCTCCTTCATCATTAAACCCGTTAGGCTCGATTATTCAGCCACATCAGCAGTTGACTGATATTTCCCAACCCAGACAAAACTTGTTAGGACATCAAACTCAACCAAACACCCAAGTTCAGTCCCAGATGTTGCCTTCACAAACCCCAATTCAGCAGCAACAGTCGCTTCTAAACCATCAGTTTCAAAGGAATCTCTCACAAAATCTTCCTCAGCAATCTCAACAGCAAAATTTAATGCCGTCCCAGTCCCAATCGTCTGATCATATCAACCAACAGTTGAACGTACCAGAGAACCAAATTCAAATGCAATTTCTACAAAAAATGCATCAGCAACAGCAACAGCAACAGCAATCGATGTCAGCTCAGCAATCTGCAATTCAACAGCCTTCTCAACTGACGAATGATGTTGCACCAAACTTCTCCAAGTCTATGCCAACGAGCCAAACGATGGATTTGTCTCAAACGATCCCTCAGTCGCATGTTATTTCCCAGCAGATGATGAGGAATAACAGCCAAACGAGCCTTCGTTTCTCCCAGCCACCTCAGCAACAAAAACAGCAGCAATCTGGAATGCTGCCAGAATTACCTGGAAATGTGGGGCCCACGTTGAACCCTCTAACCAATCAGCTTTCAGCTGGTGCAGGGCAGTCTGCAGTTACCGACGATGTCCCATCTTGTTCGACTTCACCATCAGCAAATAACTGCCCAAACGGAATCCAATTGATAATGAATAGCAGAAACCACAATGAGATCGCTCAGTCTTCTTCGGTTTCTTTGTTGAATCCAAGTAATTTAGAGACTCTACTCCAAAAAGGTGACGGTAAACCTCCGTTGAATGCGCCCAAAAGCCAGAACCAAGGTTTCTTTGCATCTCAAACCTACCTCAATGGAACTGGGACCCACGTTGACTACTTGGATAGTTCGTCTTCAGCAACATCGGTTCTTTCTCACAATGAACTCCAGATTCCACCGAGCAACAACTCCATGTCTTTTCAGTCTCAGTCGTTGTTGTTTAGAGATGCATGCCACGATGAAGTCCAGGGTGGTCCTAGGAGTAACGTCCCGTTCGAGGCTAATATTGATAATCAGTTGGCGATGTCCATGATGCCCGAGACTTTGATCACCAAAGATATGGTGGGGTCGGGTAAAGATTTTGAGACGAACATCTCGTCTGGAGGCATGCTTTCCGGTTTCGATAATCCCAAGGAAGCTCAACCTGAACTTTCGTCATCGATGGTTTCCCAATCGTTTGGAGTTCCGGATATGACGTTCAATTCCATCGATTCGACGATAAATGACGGTAACTTCATGAATAGAGGCGCATGGGCCCCGCCCCTCAAATACCGAGGATGAGGACATACACAAAGGTTGGTTGTTTTTAATCAATGAAAGCAACTAATACTTAATCAACTGGTGCATAGAAGTATTTGCCGACTTGGTTAAGTTATTTATGATTAACTTTATTAACGATGAAATGTTCTTAAGGTATACAAACGAGGAGCGGTTGGAAGATCAATTGACATGACTCGTTACGTAGGATATGACGATCTTAAGCAAGATTTGGCTCGTAGATTTGGGATAGAAGGTCAGCTTGAGGGCAGGCAAAGAGTTGGCTGGAAGCTCGTTTATGTTGATCACGAGAACGATGTCTTGCTAGTCGGTGATGATCCTTGGGAGTATGTCTTTACACACTGGACTCATTTTCTATCAAATATCAACACTCTTCATAAACAAGAATAATGATTTTTCATATTTTAATTGCAGGGAATTCGTCAACTGCGTACGTTGCATAAAAATCCTTTCTCCTCAAGAAGTCCAGCAAATGAGCCTGGCTGGAGACTTTGAAAACAATGTCCTTCCAAACCAAGCTTGTAGTAGCTCTGATAATGGAGCAAATTAGTTGGAATAAGTTTTTTAGAAAAATATGCAAAAATTTCATCGACACGACCTCATGCAGCAAACAAAGATTCGAGGGCCCACTTGACCTCAAGAACCACAGGTAAGAAAGTTGGCTTATTAAGGTAGATTAGAAGAAAGGCAGGTCTTCTTTCGGGCATGGGAGATCTATCGTGTATTTTAGGCAAAGCTGATGAGTCTGGAATTGGACCGAGGCCGTGTTAGAAATCTTTTGACGTTTCTAACTGGCAGTGTCTCTCCATATTTATCAATCTTTGAAAACGTGTTTATCTGTAGAGAGAAAGAGGTTGAGTTCTATATGCATGATATAGTTTCCAAGTGTATAGAGTGTTTAGATGTTTTTAGTTGATGACATTGTTTCCAAGGGTGAGGGATTAATTAAATGTCGTAATTAAATAACTGACTCATTGTATTTTTTATAATGTATGCTAGTGGGACATATAATTTTGAATCTCTCTTTTTTAGTTGATCTCTAATGGCAAAATCAATTGTTCCATTATCTTATCTAGATGAGTCTGCATAATTATAGATCTGTCTAAAATTTAATTTTATAAATAAACAGCCAATAGATAAGAGTTAAATGGAAGGGAAAGTCCAGGTGGAAATCAAATTATCAAAGTTGAACAAAATCAAACATAGTAGTATTAAACTATAAGCTGTATAGCTGCTGTACGAAATTATGTAGCTAGTTAAAAATGCATGATCCCCATATATACAGAATAAGTCCATCTTTATTTCAAGATACAGTAAGTTGATCTAACTTTTATAAATTATAAATAAAATTTGTTTTCTCAGCCCCGCTGATATAATAGCAAATTGATTTACAACCGAGAACATGTTAAGATGGATGGTTTAGAAATGAGCACGACAATAAAAAAAAGTATGCGAATTGGACCAACAATAAAAAAAAATGACAAATAGAAAAATGAGACGGAATACAAATTAATACCTATCCCTTCTAAAGTGTTAAAGTGCCGTGTCCAAATTATGTTTCATCTCATCATGAGACTGTCTCATATAAGTGTATCAAAAAATTCTACAGGATAGAAGAGGGCATTTTTTCAAGAAATTATAAGGATATAACGCGGCATTTCATTGTTACATCAGACGTACGCTTTAAATTTTGACGCCATAAACCACATTAGAAGCAATTAAAAATCAACTCATAATCCATAAATAATAAAAATTTAACTATTTTGATGAATATTTTTTTGGGACAACATACGTTAATTTCCCAACTTTCCTATATCGAAATTCTATCAGAAAAAATTCCCTTTCAACCACCCTTGCTCGCACATAATACAGATTGGGAAACTCCACTTCAGAGATATAATGAATTTGCAAACATTATACCCCGGCGGAGGCTCTCACTAGCTGCCGAGAACTTTTCCTCTAAACTAACTTCTCCAACAGCATGGGCGGCGGCATTCAACTGGAAAAACTCATGAGTGACAATCAATATATCGCAAAACATAAATCATGAACTAGCGGAATAAACCAGCTTATGAGGTGGTTTCTATTGGTACTCAAAACATCATTTTATAATATTCTTAGGGCTAATTATTCATCAAGAATGCCCCTAAAATTATCTTCTTTTGTTTAGTTAGGTCCTTCAACTACTTTTTCTTTTAAAAAGCTCTCTTAAGTATCAAAATTGTATTTCACGAGCTCCTTCGAGATGAAAATTGACAATTTTCTTCAATTTATCTTAATGGTCCGTTGAATAATATACATGCAGCTTCATTTAATTTTCATTATATATAAAAGTATTTTTCGCAAGTCATTTCAGGTGTCCATCATCTGAAGTATTGTGGTTAAAATGACTGCACAACACACATTTGGATATTAAAATTGACGTATATATTATTTAACGGGACCATTAAGATAAATAAAAAGATCCTGTCAATTTAGGTAGCTGGTGAAACAAAATTTCAATACTTGAAGGGTTTTTTAAAACCAAAAATAGTTTTAACTTTAAGTACCTCTAGAAACAAAAGTTGACAGTTTAGGAAGTTGTCAACGCATTATGCCTATTTATAATCACATTTATGTTTGAAAGATGAGATCTTTTTTTTTTTTTATCTTCAATTCTTCATATCTAAGGCCAAAGGCAATCTCTTGATGAAAATATTCCCAGAATTAAATAGGATAACGTTTGTTTTGCCTTCTTTAGAAAATTAAATTACCTGGTTTAAAAATTCATCAAGCCTTCTAGCTAGCCGTATGATGCTACCTTCGAATATATCAGTCATTTGGATAATCTCTGCAAAAGTTGCTCCCTGAAAATAAAATTAACAAAAAAAATAAAAAATGCATGATTTACCAATAAGATCAACATAAAACCTAACTGCAATTAGTGGGACTATCTCTAACAAATTAACAGGCTTTTAATATAGAAGTTGACCGTATACATGTACAAAAGAATATCTGAACTCACTACAGCATTTACATGGATTTGGGTGCAATATAAAAGATCAAATTAACAAACTGACCTTCGACCAACAGTAAATCACATCCATCACGTACGGTCTAACTGATGCTTCAACATATTCATCCACATTTATTTCGAGTTTGCACTCGCGTTGTATCTGCAACAACATAATTTATTCTGCTCGTCATTGACTGCGCTTGTAAAATAATTTTTTTCTTTTTCTTTCTTTTGTGGGGCGGGGCACTAATTCCTAATGCAGAAAACAAATTAAGAAAATAATATAAAATCGAAGCTCAGAGCACCTCAGCTATCCTTCTGGCACTGTCTTGAAGTTGTTGCAATGGTTTAGCGAGTTCAGCTCTCAAATGTATCTGTTCACTAGATCGATCCCCAGGAACAAAGCAACTCGTCAGAGCTGCCACTTGATGATGATCAAGATCATTAAACGTACCTGCCCATTTGAAATAATTCAGTATGAAGTTGTAGAGCATATATTGTTTCCCCATATACAGTAGAAAGGAGGTTTAAAATTTATTTGGAGCAACACTTGGGTGCACCAGTTGCACCATGCAACTGGAGCACAAGTAATACTCTTCAATTAAAATAACTAATATTGTTCACTGAAAACAACTAATACTGACCAACTAATACCTTTTAGTAAAACAACTAATACCATCTAAAAATGCACTTGAGTTGCGCGGTGCAACTTGTGCATAGAAGTATTTGCCATTAATTTGAGGTGAAAAAGTTCAACAGGCTATCACCATTATAACTACACATTCAATTAGTTGAGCATCACTAGAGAGCATACCATTGAACATCAATTCCGTGACAAGGAGCTCGTCTCCAGTATCTATCAGACAGGCGGCACGACCCTTCAACTGAACAATGCCATCAGCATCAATATGACCCAGTTTTTTTAGAACACGTGAGCGATTCTTAAGTTCATCACGAAACTTTTGAAGCTGACAAAATAGGAGGTATAATATGATTAGAAACAAAGATCTTACAGTCATCGTTATATATGTAGAGGGGGCAGAAATGTAATCTTAATTAGAATATCAGTGGATGATGATGACAACATATGCATACACCAGTATATAATCAGCAAAGAGATGCATATAGAAGGGACATCGGCAATAGTAAGTGAAGATAAACATAAAAAAAGTATACTTCAATGTTAATCAAACTATAATAACCAAATCCAGGCATGTCTCCACAGGAAAATGTTAACCAAGAGCGAAGTACCTGAGAATCACGCATTTTTGTCTTTAGCTGTTGAATTTCATGACTAACTTCTGCTTTTCTCTGGAAACTTCTAATTTGATGTTCGTCTTGAGACTGTGAAGAATTAATGGGTGTTACAGAAAGAATTAGACAAGCACCTAATAAACGGTGCTGATTTGCAATTTGCATGTCTTTTAGACTCTGGAGTTTTCTGTGTTAAATAAATGAAAACCTACGAGAGAAAGAACACACTTTTCCATACCTTGTGCAATGGGTGAGAAAACATTTTTTGCTCAAGTTCCTCAATTTGGTTAGCCAACTCAACAAATTCTGGATCTTCAATTCCCATATCCTGACAAAATTTTATATATATTTAAAACAGCAATTAGCATGATATTTTTAATGAAATCATGGTGTATAATTGTGTTAATCAACCAACTAACATCAAATAACAACTGCACACCTTGACAGGATTAAGCTTCGGAAGGCCTTGCTGAAAGCGCTTCTCAAGCTCTTTGACAGCAAGAAGAATTTTCTCTCGCTCTTCCTTTGGCCGCAAGTCGGTAGGAACTGATATTCTAAGCTTGCTAAGCGCAGAAAGAAGAGGCAGCTGAACAGGAACCTGACAAATAAAAGTTTTTAGCTCACAAGGGTAATACTTTACCATGCATCATCAAACAAAGATATTCTTACGACCATTTTATCCTTCAAAAGTATGAACTCACCACATGCATTTCACCTTTTTCTCCAGGACGAGGGGGACAAGGTTTTGGTTGAGAACCATTTTCACTTGGGCCAAGAGAGCAGTGGAGCAGAGCATCCACAATATAAGTGTTACAACGTGAAGAAGCAAGTGCTGCTGGCATAGAACTTGAGACCGCTAAGGGCCTTTTAACCACATTGACTACAACTCCCCAACCCCAATCTGTTCCACCTTCCCTTACCTTAACCTGCAAAGTTACAGAAGTAGCTGTCACAGAGAACCAAAATAGACCAAAAAAAGTGCAAGTCTAAACTCAACTTAAAGTGTTGATAAAGTTGTCAATGTTAAACAATACTAACTGTGCACATATAAGAGAAAATGGAAATGCCCCTTAAATGAGGATGGAACAGAGATAACACTTTCAACATGTTTTATTGCAGAATAATGTGGATAATCATATGGGCTATGTTCGTTTCGGGATTTTGAGGATTTCATAATCTGGATTACAAAAATCTAGTGGATTTCAAAATCCTGATGACTTGTATTGGTACATTTGTGATTTAACTATTTAAGTAGGGTAGGATTTAACTTTATGTCAAATAAATGTATTAGAATGAATAGTGTTGTATTACTACATAATTGTAATTGTAATGATTAAATGATTGTGTAACAATCAGTGTGTCATATTGGAAGTTGCAAAAGTGAAAATAAAATATGTGGAAAGTGATAAATAAATTAAGAGTGGGAATAAAAAAATCATATGGGTCATTGGAGAGGGTGTGGTGTAGAAAAAAAAATGTTATTTATAGGGTTTATGGGTATTTGTTAGATAGAGGCATTAGGTTTTCAAAAACCAAATTCTAAAATCCTTAAATTTAAAAATTCCAAATCCGGTTTTCAAATCCCAAATCAAACATACCCTCATTGGAACTTGAAATGCAAAAAGCGAACATGAACGAAATTGTTTAAATACACCAATATAGCAAATGCAACAAATGAAGCAACCATACAAGACAAAGACAACAAGGAAGAGGGTCAAGCTAACAAGAAACAGCAAATGAAACAGAAATTTACAGATCATATACCAGTCTACCGGGTAGAAGGAAGGACAGAACTCGTTCAGGCTGTGTTATTTCTTGCATCATTTTCTTTTCAAGTTCAGCCATCTCAATCTTTAGTCTATGATATTCAGCAACTTCAGCCTAGCAGTTGGAAACAAAAGAACTCCATTAGTTCGATATAAATCCCCCCAGAAGCATCAGGGGACAGCAGCTTATGGAGAAAGAGGAGCTTTACCTCCCCAGAAGCATCAAGAACAGCAGCTTCCTCTTCAAGCAGCAATACCTTTTTCTCAACATCGGGTAAAGCCTAAAGAAGTACGAAGTTGCATAATTTTAGCAATTGAGAATAATTTATCAAAAGAAGAGAAATCTCGGTGGTAGGTATAACCTTTTCATACTGAAATTGATGGAATGAATTTTTTATAACATGCTCAGCGGTGAATTGTCCTTCAGCACGACTCATTAGATTAAGAATTGAGTAGTAGCTTAACCTGAACGTACTGACCAAAGGTGCTGGTCGGCCCAACACCATATCCTTTAGAGTGTTCATCTCCATCTGATGTCAAAACAAAGTAATTGGACATTAAAGAAAAATATTTTCTAAGTCATTAATATGGCATCTCAATTTAGAATTGCATATTACACAACCTGCAGATTAGAGGCAACTACATTACAGTTGAAATTAGAAATAGTAGACAATCAAGGAAAATAAAAAAAACAATGGGGCCAGTAAATATATATTTTTGGTTACACAGGTCACATTTCTCATGAAATGTCCAGTATTTGGTCTTAGAGGTGTTAATATACATTACAATATCTTTTTTCTTATTAAACAGGTCCAGAAGGTATTAAACAACAATAAACTCTTGATGGTAGATCACAGCCAAATGACTACAATCATATAAAGTAAATCTCTCTCCAAACTATCTTTTAGAGGGAATTCCGCAATCAAACCAAGATGGGTAAAGTATCTCTCTCCAAAACACCTTTTAGACAAATTTGGTTAGCAATTAAAATATTTCCCAATCAAACGAGGGAGTGGACCTTGCCTTGTCATCAATCATTATAATACAAATACCCCGCTCATCTTTACCACGACGACCAGCTCTACCACTCATCTACAAGAGAAGTATAAATGTCAACATCCATATAAAGATAATACATATAAGTAACAAATTGATTTAAAAACAAAGCACTCACCTGTATATACTCACCAGATCCAATAAAGCGATGACTGTCACCATCCCATTTTCTGACACTTGTGAAAACAACAGTTTTTGCGGGCATGTTCAACCCCATGGCAAACTGTCACAATTTGATAATTAATAAGCACATAAAATAATGCCTTGTACGTTTGTATGCAAGAGAGTTCAAAAAGCAATGCCTGATAAAACAGTTTTATATTGTTCTAAAGACATCGTAGGCCAAAAGAGGGGAACTTCATTGAAATTTTAAAGTTTAATATCCAAAAAAGTAAATCGCTTGTGCAAAAATACCGTTTCTGTGGCGAAAAGTGCTTTAACAAGCCCTTCTTGGAAAAGAAGTTCTACGAGTTCTTTAATAATAGGAAGCAAGCCGGAATGGTGAACTGCGATCCCTCGCTGAAGCAATGGCAACATTAACTCAATAGCGGGCAAACTACGATCCTCCACACTCAAGCATAATATTGCATTTTTAAACACTTGCTCCACAATATCTTTCTCCTCTGGGGTATTAAAATCAAGCTTGGACATTGACATGGCATGTTGTTCGCACTCTCTTCTACTAAAACTGAAGATTATGACAGGTTGGAATTTTCGCTCCATTATCATCTGTAGAACCAACACTTTCAAATTAAGCAACATAAAATCCATGTAATAAGACACTAGAAAGACAACTAGGAGAACTAACAAATTCCACAGTCTAGGTTAGAAATATAGAGAAAACAATAAGCAAACATCAAGTTGAAAGTGGCAACATTTGAAGCTTAAGAAGTTAACCTTGACAATTTTGTATATGTCAGAACCTCCTCCATTTCCACCTTTTACAATTCTACCGCCACTCTTACCATTTGCACTCTTGTTCCCATCACCAAGATTTTGCTTTGTGAAAGTGTCTTGAAGCTTCAAAAAGTTATCCTCTTTAAACTGCTCGTTCTCATCAACTACAAGATACAATCCAGACCCACCCACTGGGAACACATAGTGTTGCAGGGGCGTAGGCCTAAAATCCGTATACACCACATGACAGGGCTGTTTGTGTATATTACAAATCCATTCGGCAAACTCAGTCGCATTAGACATTGTTGCTGAAAGGAAAACCATCTTAATGGCAGTCGGCAAGAAAATAATACTTTCTTCCCAAACAACCCCTCTTTCACGATCCTTCATGTAATGTATCTCATCAAATATGACCCAAGCCACTTCCTTCAACACCTCAGAACCCCTATAAAGCATACCCCTGAGAATCTCTGTAGTCATCACCAAACAACTTGCATTAGGTGAAAGAGTCACATCACCTGTCATCAATCCAACATCTGAAAACTCTTGACTCAATTCCCTGTACTTCTGATTGCTCAAAGCTTTTAATGGAGACGTATATATAACCCTCTGTTTATCTCTAAACGCCATAGCAATGGCATACTCAGCAACCGCCGTTTTCCCAGCTGAAGTGTGTGCTGAAACTAAGACCGACTCATTTCTTTCCAAACATGACACAGAGACCTCCTGAAACGGGTCGAGCTTAAACGGGTAGGTTTTCGCCCTTTCCCCGTTATAAACAGGATCTGAAAGGGTTCCATGAATTGATTCATCCTTGTTTGCAACATATCCGCTTGGGACCGCCACCTCATGCACACATGTGCGGGATAAGGTACGCCTCTTAGCAGCAGATTCCTCCCCCAAACCCTCCTGTTTATCCTTTGAATCCTCTTCTGGTTGCTTCCTTTTCATGGACGTAGGAGATAAATCCATTTGTGCCTCCGTACAATTCAATCAACCAGCTTATATAATTAGTGCAAAAATCTGATACGAAGCAGCACCAAAATTGAGTATTATTCACGGATTAATGCTCCTCTGTTGCTACCAATCAAGCTACTTAATAAACGTAAAGGTCACTCAGTGAAACAAAAGCGAGCGATTGAAGTGAGGCGCACCATTGTTGAAAAACATCATGTACACACAATTAACATAGCGCACAATATACTCAAATTTTCGAGAGAACTCCACCGGAAACCTAGCTTCTAGC
Source organism: Stenogyne calaminthoides (assembly GCA_037126765.1). Taxonomy (NCBI): domain Eukaryota; kingdom Viridiplantae; phylum Streptophyta; class Magnoliopsida; order Lamiales; family Lamiaceae; genus Stenogyne; species Stenogyne calaminthoides. The sequence goes on from JBBCBC010000020.1 coordinate 11,485,443, forward strand.
ACCCGGAAATCGGAAAAAGCAGAAGGAAACGCACACAAATAAACGAAGAAACAGCAAAGACTTACCTTCGAGTTCGCGCGAGTTAGTTCTTTGTTCAATTTTCACCCTAATTAGGGTATATTTTTGCCCTAATTTTTTTGTAGTAATTGAATTTGGTGCAGATGAACTTTTCAGGAAAAAAATTGGACCGAGCCCCGTAATTAAAATGAAGCCCCATAGGCGAAAAGCCCTCTTGAGTCTTGAGTGTCGTCAAATATTTTCTCTTAAGAAAAAGCGTCCTCAAATATAGTTTAGATAATAAAGTCGTCTCAGATAATTAAGAAATTACAAATAAAATAAGAAACCTTACAGAAATTAATATGCATCATCTCCTTTTTCAATTAGTCTAATAAATCTTTCATATTGTGGTTAATTTGAATCATGTGTCGTCTTAATGTTAATTTGGATGAGATGTCACGTCCTTTATATACTTATAGAGAGTTTTTTTTAATGGTGTATCATTCTTATGGTTAATTTGAATAATGTGTCGCCTTGAGGTTAATTTGGATGAGATGTCACATTTTATTATATTGATGTGTTATATTTATATTGGTTTGTAGTTGATATGTGGCGTCCATGTGACATTTTAATATGTGGTTTAATAACAAAATTGTTTAATTTTTCTTCTTTTAATTTTTTTCTTAATCGATTTTTATTTTTTAATCGGGATTAATCGATTTATTTTGTTTTGATTTGCAGGTTTCAACTTCATATTAAAATAGATAAATAATATTTGATACAATCATTTTATTCCAAGGTTTAAGCAAATTTACTAATATATACCTTAAATAATTATTAATTTATGTTTAGAGCATTTATGCACATATTTATATTTTTAATTATTATATAAATTAATGTCATGATCTCACTTTATAAGTGTAATGACTAATGAAATTAATTGATAAGTATAGTTATATTAATTTATAAATATAGTGGTATAAATTTCATATTATGAACAAGTTTCACCGAACACCTACTCTTTTTAGAATTGTAGAGAATTATCTAGGTTTTTAGAAAGTTTGTCCTAACTAAAAAATTATATACACCGCTCACTGAAGAAATAAATTATGTAAGAGTCCAAAAGTTATAAATAAATATTCATTATCTCATGTATAATGCAAGATATTATAATATATATATAATAGTCTTCCCGTCAAAAATTATACTACATATTTTCTTAACGGAAATAACTACAACACAAAAGATAAAATCGTAATCATTTAATTATTTCTTATTGGTTTACCTCACGTATCATAAATGTGTAATAATATATATGCATATGTATTAGTACAAGAAATATTTTCCCCTAGGGCTAGTGTGTCATGTCGATGGGTAGCTCACGGTCGACAAGTACCACACAATGACGGATCCAGAATTTGAAATTTGGATACGAAAATTTTAATTACATACATTCAAATTAAATTATAAATAGCTAGAGTTAAATTTTGAGTTTATATTTTTTGAAAGCAATCTATGACACTGTCACTGGATTTTTTTTTGAAAACATGATTGTCTTCCCATTGTCTTATTTTCTTTAATTTAACGGTAGTATATGCTAATTGAATAGGTAGTGTTGCAAAATTGTAATTACAATAGTAAAATATATGAAGAATCAAAAGAGTAATCAATGAGTGGGTCTCCTGCGCACAGGGTGTACCGTGCACTCACATATAATTGACCTATTTCAAAAAGTGGGCCGCGCTTCCTTCATCAAATTGTTATTATGTCAAAGAATTTCTACAAGCAGGCAGTAGCCTAATAGCTGAATTTTCTTTCTTTGAGGCCTAGGTATAGGGTTCGATTTCCATGCTTGGTTTTTTTTTTTTTTTTGTCCAAATTCTATTTTTATTTTTGCCTTTTCTATTATACATAAACATATAATTAAAAGAAACATGCAACCACCTGTTAACAAAACGTGCAACTACTTATAACTGAAATATTATACTACCAATAACATAAACATGAAACTTTTTATCAGTGAAACGTGCAACTTTCTATAACCTAATAGTGCAACTACCTATAACAGAAGCGTGCAATTACCTATAACAAAAACGTGCGACTACCTATAACAGAAGAGTGCGACTACCTATAACAGAAACATGCGACTACCTATAACAGAAGAGTGCGACTACCTATATCAGAAGCGGGCGACTACCTATAACAGAAGCGTTATAGGAAGAGTGCGACTACCTATAACAGAAGCGTTATAGGAAGCGTGCGACTACCTATAATAAAGCGTACAACTATCTATAATAGAAGCATGCAACTATCTTTAAGAAAAACGTGCAACTACCCGTTGTTGGGAGACGGCGGCTCGGACGCCAGTTTGGTGGTGGGAGACTTCGCGTTGTTCTTCTGAAAGTGTACCAGCCCTTTAGGGAACACGAAACCCCCCTTTCTTGATGGACTTTGAGATGAGGACATTGGCGGTGGTGATGAATCCCACGTCGAGCACGAACACTATATCGAGGGCGTGTGTTGGCGTTAGCGGTGGGCGTGTCTATCTTGGCTGTGCCGGGCATGTTGAGGCGTTGAGGGGTTGAGGGAAATTAAATAAATAGATTATTCAGGCCCTCTCTACAAGTTCGAGCTTTTAGATGAGGCGGAATTCTCTCATGGTATCGAGCCCGGGTTGTGGGTTCGATTTTGGAAGCACTCCACCCATTTAAATTGTCCACTATGTTGGGAGAGCAGAGGCAATGAATCGCCCACGAGTTTTTGAAATTAAATAAATAGATTATTCCCGACCCTCTCTACAAGTTCGAGCTTTTAGATGAGACGAAATTCTCTCAGCCGGTGACTCCGGATCCGGCGGATTTGTTGGTGGCACCGAGTTTTGATAGCGGTGAAGAGAAAATCCTCAATTCTTTGTATCATCTTTCTTAATTTCCACTTTCAATTGTTTTATATATGACCCGGATTTATGTAAATGGGTAGGGTTGTGGTGAGTGCACGGATCTAATATCCGTGCACCAGGTGCATATGAGACATTGCCAATCTCAAAATCCATGTATCATCAATTAAACACATATAATTCATAAAATATTATGTTTATACATTGTAGTTGCAAATGAATTTCTACTTACCTCAAGCCTGAAAATGATTGCTAACTCGAACTCTCTATTCACTTATCGTCTTCCACTATCAAATCAAATTCAATAAAACAAAGTATAAATATTACTTCTTAATTAACCATAAGATTATTATTCTCTTTTTCTCATTATTAGTCTTAACATCTAAAATGGGGTTTTATTAACAATTTATTATTAATCTATCAACCTTTATTATTATCAAAAGAATTCAGACACCTTCAACTTTTGATTGCAGCCCAATCAATTCAGTAGGAGGATTTTCCAATCTATGTATTTTTAAGTTCTTTACTAATTCTCCAATTAAAACATAGAAAATGCCTTTCTACTTTCGAAATATTGAATAAATCTAAATGCTAATGTAAACCAATTCACTAAGGGCATGATTGGTATGACTGAATGAAATTGCGGCTGAATGTAATGAATTAATGAATGAAATTAAGACCTAAATGAAATAATATAGGAACGACCATTCTTATGATTGGTATGATCTATGAATGAAATATAAGTATTGGTGAATCTGTTTTAAAATTATTATTATTAATTATTAATTATACTTTAATATTAATATTATTATTGATTATTATATATATTTTTAATATATTATTATTTTTAGCTTTTTAATATATATTTTTTATAATTACAAAAATAATATTATTATTGTGTTTATTATAATAATATATCATTTTAGTAAACACATATATGTATATTAATATGTTTTTAATTATTGTTGAAAGTATGATTTAATAATAGCGTTATATATATTTTTAATATTTTAATTTTATTTTAATTTAAATATTATTAAGAATTCACTTTAATTTACATTTTTTCGAGATATAGTATTATTGTAAAAAAATTATATTATTTATATATTTTAATATTATTATATTTAATATGATTATTATTATTATTATTATTATTATTGGAGTTAGTTAGTTTTTTTATTAAATATATTTTTTAATAAAATAATAATATTATTAAATTATTATTGTTGTTGTTGGGTAGAAGGTAATATTATGAAATGAATGATATTATTTTTTTTGGGAAAAAAATTCATTCTTCAAAATGTGGAATACATAAACCCATGGGGTATGCAAGAAATCACGATTCATTTATTTTTGGGAATGACAATTCCTAATGGAATTATGATTCCTTTCAAAAATACATATCAATCAATGTATTTGGAATAGATTAAGAAATGATCATTTCATTTTATATCTATTACAACATACAAATCACATCCTAATAGTTGTTTAGCTTATTTCAATAAAAATCACTCACATAACAATATTTTAATTAGACGCATATATTAACATATGCACACATAACAGAAGCTAACTAATTCAGGTTCAAAGCCCTTTAACAAACCTCATTTATATATTTGTCCAAATTAATATTAAGGTGAAACATTAATTATCAATATTACTCCATTTCGACCCTCCATTCTATATAGTTTAATATTATAGAAAACTCTATACAACATCACTTAATCACCACTTCCAACATTTATTTTCTTTCTCCTATAATTTTATGCTCATAAAAGAAACTCTAATTACGCCCTAATTATACCTGGGGTTTGACAACTCAATACAACATATATCAGATGAATCAAATTTTTACAAATTATCAGGTAAAATTATTAACTAACGTATAAAAATGCCCTAAGATCATAAATTTAACTAGGTGATTATCTTCTTCGAGATTAATATACAAAACCCTAAATATATAAACGTTCATAAAATTAAGATCTACATAGATAACTATGTTGGTTGCACAGCCGTACATCTAGCTCCCCTCTTTTTTTTTTTTTTTTTTCCAATCTTCTTCTCTTCTCTTCTTTTTCTTTTTTTTTGCTTTCTCCTTCCTATTTTCTTCGTCTGAGTTATCGCACCCACGCTCCTTTCCTTTCTTTTATTTCCTTTCTCTTTTGTATTTTTCTCTAACTCTATATGTGTGTATATAATTTCTATGTGCCGACTCAAAACATGGAATATGCAGATACACCCCCAACGCACCGCCTCATTTGCTTCCTAGGTAAGTTTCTTGCTAATTTTAGGTAAGTTTCTTGCTAATTTTTATTAGTAATATTATTATTATTATATTATTTAATTTGGGGAGGGCATGCATACGTGCATACACCCACATGTACATGTATAGGTTTTATGCTATTGAGTTTCCATCCATGATACTATTATTATTACTATTACTATATATAATAATATATACACATTATACTATTATAGTAGTACTTTTCCTCAATCACACAACTCATATGGGCGTACACATATATATACACTTAACGTTATATATATTCCTATATTTACTTCAATTTCTATATCTAACTAATAGTATTAATTAATTATTAAATTATTTACACTTAATTTATACAATAATTAAACTATTTGTATTAAGCACTCAACATCACTAAACTCTCAATCAATTATATTAGAATTTTCGCACCACTAATTATTTATGAGTGTAACAAATAATTCAACCTTTAAACCAATTTAAGCGCAAATAAATAATACATAATCAAAATATTAGGTAAATAATATTAACATGCAAATAATATAAAATACACATAATACATGAAATATATTAACCAAATAATAGTACTAAAAACACGGGTATTACATAATGAAAAACTATTAATACATTAACAAAATAAATTTAATTTTAACGTAAATTAATTTTTTAAATCATAAATTTTAAACATATATTTGTAAACAATGTTAGTTGTAATTATGCATATATCTTATTTAAATATGCAGTTTATATCTCTTAATTAAGCATAAGAGCGGGTTTTATGTGAAAGTTGTGTATTATACACCACTATCCGTATTATTGAATATGGATCAGCCCATGACCCTCACAAAGTCTGAGGATATATAGTTTTACGGAATTTTAATCTAAATATAATAGTGGTTGATTGGCAGTCGCCTTATGTTTCCTTCGAATTGTTGCAGGTTCGAAACTTGCTCACAAGTTTTTTAGACATAATTTTTTTTTCCTATTCTATTCTCCTCCTGCCTCTTTGACCTCTAAATTTTAATAATTTATATTTAGACAGAATTTTTTTTCCTATTTCTCCAAGATGTACACTTGCATGAGACGGTCTTACGGTGAGACGGTGCATAATTTGGGCATTGACGTTTTAACACTTTAGAAGAGGTGGATGTGATTTATGCTAAATTGTAGCTCGTCTCATGTATGAGACCGTAACATAAGAGTTTTTGTTTTTCTCCTATCTCTTTGCGACTTTGCCAATCTTTGAATTTAATAATTTATATTCATTTTTTCCCTACTTCTCCTCCTGCCTCTTTGATCTCTAAATATTAATAAAATTCACCGTGATTTGGTTTTAAACTATTTTTATCTAATTCAATTAATACAAATAGTAATTACATAATTATTTAATTTATTAATTTTCAAATTTCTAAATTTTCACTGAATTACAATTTAAATTCATTTTGGTCTTATTTTTTAAATTTTCTTCCTAATTTAACTAATACAATTTGTACTAATATATGTACACTATAGGCTAAGTTACTATATCGTATGTGAACCAATAGTACATAGCATGTGAACTAATACCATATCGCATATAGCCTAATAGTACAATGCATATCAATTAATACTAGACAATATCAAATTAGACAGTATGTGAACTAATACTATAGCGCATATTCCCTAATACTAAAATGCATATCAACTAATATTATAAATAATATCAAATAATACTATACAATATGTGAACTTTTACTATAGTTCATATCATCTAATACTATAGTTCAAAACATCTAATACTATAGCTCATGTCTTTTGGTACTACAACTCACAAACAATATATGCACACAATACACATTAATTAAAGATAAGAACAAGTTTTTAAGCTTATGTAAGACAATATTTATGATGTTTAGCCTAATACAACGCATATCAACTAATACTATGTAATATGTGAACTTATACTACATCTCATATCATTTAATACTATAGTTCAAAACATCTAATACTATAGCTCATGTCTTTTGATACTATAACTCAAAACAATATATACACACAATAAACATTAAATAAAGACAACAACAATTTTTTAAGCTTATGTAAGATAATATTTCTGAAGTAATATACAAGATTACTAATCAGACAATATTTTTAATGTTTAGCCTAATAATACAACGCATATCAACTAATACTACATAACATATGAACTTATACTACATCTCATATTATCTAATATTATAGTTAATAATACCATAGCTTATATTAATTAATATTATAGCCTATATCAATTAATATTATAGCTCATATAATCTAATACTATAGCTAACGAGGTAGCAAACTCATATACCATAACTTATATCAATTAATACTATAGCTCATTTAATTTAATACTATAGTTCATGTAATTTAATACTATAGCTCATGAGGTATCAAACTCATATATCATAGCTTAGATCAATTAATACTATAGCTCATGAGGTGGCAAACTCATATACCATAGCTTATACTCATATACCCTCTTATACTCCCCTTAAAGAAACTCAATCCTTTCAGACACTTTCTTTTTTCGTTCGTCCCTTACCAACTTGCACGCCTTAAAATGACAAAGAATCTCACAATCTCCACCCTACAATCTCCACCCTTCATCCCCTTTGAAAAGTTAACAAAACACACAAAAAGTCATTTTTTCTTAATATGTGTGCCAAAATAAGTGTGAAGATTGGTGGGGGACGGAGGGAGTATCAATTAATATTATAGTTCATATCAATTAGTACTATAGCTCATATAATTTGATACTCTAGCTCATGATGTAGCAAACTCATATATCATAGCTTATATCAATTAATAATATTGCTCAGAGGTAACAAACTCATATACCTAGATGATACGAAATATATCATCTAATACTATAGCTCATACTTATACCTCAAAAAAATTATAGGCCCAAAAAAATTAGGGGTTGAAAGTAAGTATAAATTGGGTCGTAAAATTATAGGCCCAAAAAAATCTGGACCTATTTGACCCAACCCATGTGGCTTATGGACCTAATGGCTCGAGTGTCAATTTGGCACGTGGGTTAATGGGCGGTCCCTGACATCCTTATCTTTTTTATAAATAATTTATCATTTTTACTATGAATTAGACTTTGTAATTTAAAAAATTGTGTTTTGTCTATTTGGATATTAATTTGCAATTTATATTTTCAAATATAAATTATTAATATGGAGCATTTGATTTTTTTTTATTTTAAATTATGTGTTTCGATTCAACGAAAATTATTGTGCGTTAGAAAAATGTTCATTTGCCCTATTCCTTATATTGTCAAGGACTTTCAATGCCTATAATAATTTTTTTCAATATTTAATTTGAATAATCTAACTACTTTGGCCCGCCCCGCTTAAAGGCGAGCTTTTGCGGATTTTGGCATAAGTTCACATTGTGTAGTATTAGTTGATATGCGCTATAGTATTAAATGACATGAGCTATAGTATAAATTCCCACTATATAGTATTATTTGATATTATATATAGTATTAGTTGATATACACTATAATTTTAGTTCATATATTGTATAGTAATGACAATTTGAGCAATACTATTAGTTGATTTGAGCAATAATATTAGTTACTCGTTTGATTTGGACAACAAAATCGTATAAGTTGATGTGGTATGAGCTATAGTATTAGATTATTTGAGTTATAGTATTAGTTGATATAACCTATAGTATTAGTTAATATTAGCTATAGTATTAGTGGATATGAACGGTTGACTTTAGCCACCTCTCTGTATTATTTAATCAACTTTACTATATTTTTTCCTGGATCGTATATGACCAAATTGCATAAGGTAAATATATACTTATCATTGATCTATAGAGATGTAAGTTATCTCTGACAAAAAACACTATAGAATCACACAAAAGCCTATTTCACTATACCTAATACTAGATTATGAAGATTAGAAACAGAACAAATAGCTACTATAACTCATGTTATTTAATACACTCTAGAATCACACAACAGCCTATTCACTACATCATTATAATTCAACTGAATTACATTGAAAACAAATATACATTTCAATTTAAATTCGAACTATTTCTATTCAAATTTATTTACTTAATGTGTATAACATAAGAAAGGTTAATACAAAGTAAAATCATATATCTTTTTAAAAGAAAAGTTTTCATTTAACCAAGAAAGCACCACTGTTAATCAAACCCATAGTATACATCTAAGTGTTGGGATTATACATGAAAGTATGCTTTTACTTTGTATAACCTATGTATTAAACACTTATTTACTGAAATAAATTATTTATCACTGTTGCTTTAAATATGATTGAATGTTATATATATTTATTGCAAACCGTTCATAGCACGCGTTACATTATAATTAACGTGGTGATACCAGATCACAGAAGATCACGTTAACAGTGCCTTGTAAACGAGTGCGTGTTTCACAACTTAGATAGATCCGAACAATCTATTGGTAGAAGTTGATATGTAAGATTCAGATTGACTTATCTTGACCAAGAGATTACACTAGTGCATTCGATGCGCTGAAGCGGACCTGCAGAGAGGATAAACTCATTCGCACTGACTTAAGGGATGAAAAGTTAGACCTCAGTGGTTGTTGATTTCTTAATCTCTGTCACTTAATAAGGACTGTGTGTGATTAGTAGTTATTGTTTTGACTTATAAATGAGAAGAGAATCATTGCGATCTTGGGCAATAATATTAATTGCACGACATTTGCTAAATTAATACAAAAAATCGTGTGCTTGTAATGTCTTGCTTGATTGGTCCCCTTGGTGGGCCCGGAACATTTATCATACCAAATCTTGCAAGTGGAATTAATTTTCCGGTATGGATAATAAAGCTGACCTGTCCTTACTCCAAGGATAAAGATATTAACTAATATAAAGCTTTTCAGTGGCTTAATTAATTAATGGACTAAATAATCTTAAACACGAGAAATAATGATCGGGAGCCATATTACCGTAATATGGGTTAAGTTGGATAGTGCAATATTAATTATATAGTGACATATATTAATATTAATGGGATGAATTATATTGTGGCTCAATATTGGAATTCAGAAGCCCATTGGAAGGTTCATCTTAATTCTCTTAAAGGCATCTCAAGTAGTCCAATTAAAGTCCAATAAATAAAAGGTACTTAAAAATAAAATAAATTATTGTTGCATTATATTGTCCTTATTTTTTCGAAAATATTAAAGAAAAAGAGGGAGAATAATTTTTTTGAAAAGATTTTATGGAAAGGAGATAAGTATTCTTGGAATATAAGATTATCCCATAAATTCAAGAAATCTCCCACTTGGTTTCTTTAATGGTAATTTTCGAAATATATAGAGAAATAATAGGAAGAAGGATTTTCTTGATTTTCTTGGAAATATTTTTATGGAAAAAGATATGTATTCTAGGAATACAAGAATATCTCATAAATTCAAGAAAGATCCAATCTTGAAAGATCCCCTATTATTTTCGAAAATTTAGCTAAATAAGGGTGTGAGATTTTTGTGGAAAAATACACATGAAAAGAAGAATATATGAGATATATTCAATATTTCTTGGAGATCAAGAAAAGATCTTTCCTAACCTTATTTTGAGTCCAAAATTTCGTTCCCCCCCTCTATATAAATAAGGGGATGAATTTTTTCATCCCCTAGGTTTCCATGTGTTGGAAATATTAGAAATCCACAAAGGTGGTGCAACAATTTTTTATTTTCCTTTGTTTTATAAATCGTTCATCAGAGAACCTTCCACCGGGGTTATTGGACGGGACTTGGGAATACTTGAGAAGGACTTTTGGTGGGTATCCAGATACTTGATCCCGTCTCGGGCCGCATCTCTCTCCAACGGGAATGCGTTTACGTAAACTCCTAGAAATTCAGCATCTTTAGGATCTTTTACGTGAAATATTATTTGCATGTTGTTGTTGGATTAATTATTATTTGAATTCACTTAGGTAAATTCATGCTAATAATAATTGTTAATTTAAATTTGTGTTTATGAGGTCATCCCGATATATCCTGTATTAGTCAAGCATATCTACAACCGTCCAGATAATCTTGAAGCACACTTCATGGAGTTAGTTTAGCACATTCTTCTCAACAACCTTTTGAATTTTGTATTTTGAAAATTCAAATGTATTTTGTATCTCTATAAATCATGTTGTACGCTCTTTCTGCAAATCAAGAAATACAGTTTACCCTTTTCTATATGGTATCGAGAAGGTTACGATCTTAATCACTCCTAACCTAATTCACGTCTCTCTCGGCCATCATCACCATGACATCCACCAATACCCCACCAGCAATTGTCCCCATCTCCGCCAAACATGATTTTCCGATCAAATTGTGCAGCAAGAACTACCCCTCTTGGCGAGCACACCTAATCGCACTGCTTCGAGGCCACAATCTATTGGGCTTCATTGATGGTACCCGTTCATGTCCCCTGCGTGTCGCCGACGGCTCAAACTCGGCGGAAATCACCACTTGGATTCATCAGGATCAATTACTCCTAGCAGCGATCTTCGGCTCACTTGTCCCGGAAGTGCTGCGACTTCAGCAGAAGCATGGGCCATACTCTCGCGTCTCTTCGCCAGCAAGTCGCGTTCTCGCGTCAATCAGTTAAAGAGCGAACTATATCGCATCACCATTGGCGATCGTTCCGTCTCTGAGTTTCTCCACTACGTGAAATCCAAGGCTGATGAATTGGCCTTGATTGATCAACCAGTGAGCGCCGATGACCTCACTGTTAGTCATCAAATCCAAGGGCAGTTCTGAATATCACGACCATTGTTGGTCCCATTCGTGCCCTTCGCGAATCCTACATTCGATTTGAAGAACTCCACGATCTCCCTACGAGCATGAGCTCCTGCGAAAACTTCGAAGTTCGCCTCCCGCTCCCTCGTTGCCCACGGCTAAACGCGACCTCGCTACTGAGAATCGCCAGACGAAACCAAGAGGTCAGTCCTCCTACTCCAATAATCGTGGTCCGAACAACAACTCCTCGAACTCCCAGTCTGGTCAACATTGGGGGTCCCACAATCACGGACAGCCTCGCTCCAGTGGAAACCCCAACGGCCCTCGTGATTGCCCACCGGTCATCTGCCGGATTTGTGGCTTCAAGGGTCATGCGGCCTTGACCTGCCGTCGCCTACCCTCTCCGATGGCAAACTTTGCCCAATCTCCAACTGGTAATACTTACAACTCTAATTGGATGGTAGATTATGGTGCTTCTCATAACATGACTGCAGATTTGAACAATTTGTCCATTCACTCAGAATACGATGGCACAGATGAGGTTCAGATAGCTGATGGTACTGGTTTCCCAATTACTCATACTGGTACATCTCTATTAAATTATCCATCTTGCAAATTTGTTCTGTCTGATATTTTATGCGTTCCGGGGGCTCGGAAAAATCTTCTTTCTGTCAGTAAATTTACTCGTGATAATAATGTCAGTATGGAATTTTTTCCCCACACATTTTCTTGTTAAGGATCGGAGCACGGGGGCGTCTCTGGTTAAAGGCTCGTGTTATGACGGGGTTTATCACTTACCACAGAGTGTTGTTGGTGGACCTATTACTGTTGTTGTTGGTTTACGTACTTCTTGCTCTAATTGGCATGCTCGACTTGGTCATCCGTATGTGGATACCAGTCGATTTATTATTAGCCATTTTCATTTACCTATTTCGGACAAGTCCCAAGTTTTGGGCGATGGTTGTGTTTCATGTCAGTTGAATAAAGCTAGCAAGCTACCGTTTTCTTTAAGTTCATTTATTGTTGTACATCCACTGCATTACGTATATGCTAATGTTTGGGGACCCACCTCTGTCACCTCTGTCGATGGCTCAAAGTATTTTTTACTACTTGTTGATTTGTTTTCACGATATTGCTGGCTATACCCTATGAATGCAAAATCACAAGTGTTATCTATATTTACAACCTTTCGTCCCGCTTGTTGAAAATCAGTTTGGGCACAAAATCAAAAAAATTTACACAGACAATGGTGGTGAATTTTTGGCTCTTCGTTCATCTCTTGCACAATTAGGCATCAGTTGGCTCACAACAGCCCCTCACACACCCCAGCAAAATGGAATCTCCGAACGACGCAACATGCATATTCTCGAAGTTGGTCGTGCTCTACTTCATCATGCACACTTACCCCCAAAATTCTGGGTCTTTGCTCTTCAAACGACAGTCTATCTCATTAATCGGATGCCTACACCAGTTCTTGGTCGTCGCAGTCCGTTCCAAACTCTATTTGATCAGGATCCAAACTACACTAAACTTCGGGTTTTCGGGTGCTTATGCTTCCCATGGTTATGACCTTATATACCGGGTAAATTATCTCCTCCGTCCAAACCGTGCATATTTGTTGGCTACTCCACGACTCAAAGTGCTTACCGCTGCTATGATCTTGAGTCTGGTCACATTTTTGTCTCACGACACGTTCATTTCATAGAGTCCAAGTTTCCGGGTGTCTCATCACCTTCGCCAGAAGCACCTCATGAGGCGCCATGCAAGATCACCTTGCCATTCGCCTTGCCACCACCTGTGCAGCCTCCTCCTGTACCAAACGCACCATCACCCAGCCCTTCTGGTCATGCATCCCATGCAGACACCGATCTGCCTACTACTGCATCCAGCCATGTGTCTCCGTCACATGAACCCCCACCTACATTGGCTCCTGTACCGATTACTCACTCTGATCCGCCGACCGAATCGGCCCCACCACAGTGCACTCATCAAATGACGACTCGGAGCCTTAACAACATTCACAAACCCAAAATCCTTCATGCTGCAACGAAGCACCCGCTTCCCGAAGACATTGAACCAACCTCAGTTAAGCAAGCGATGGCAGTTTCTCAATGGCGTGACGCCATGTCCGATGAGTACACTGCTCTCCTTCGTCATGGCACGTGGGATCTCGTTCCACCCCCTCCAAATGGCAATATCATAGGCTGCAAATGGGTTTTTCGTATAAAACGCAAACCCGACGGATCCATCGACAAGTACAAGGCTCGTCTAGTAGCAAAGGGATTTCATCAGCGACCCGAAATCGACTTCAAAGAAACGTTCAACAAGTTTAGAGTCATTATTGTTTCTGGCCACCATTCATACCGTCCTTACACTAGCATCATCCTCCAATTGGTCTCTTCGCCAATTAGACGTCAGCAATGTGTTTCTTCATGGCAACCTCGATCTTCCTGGGCCATACATGAAACAACCTCGAGTGGTTCACGGATCCGTCTCAACCCTCACATGTGTGCCTACATTTCCATATTATTCTCTACGGGCCGCCAAGCGCGAGAAGCATGGTATGAATCGCTCCGCTTCAAGACTTGAAAAGTTCGGTCTCACTCGATATACCTCAAGGTCGACTCTCCCTTTTACACTTCATGGGGGTCATGATCATCCGCTAGTCCTCGCTTATGTTGATGATTTAATAATCATGGGTCAAACTCAAACCCCGATCTCCTCGGTCACTCGCCATCTTCAATCATTCTTTGTAAGAAAAGATCTTGGACCTCTCTCGTATTTTCTTGGAATAGAGGTTGTATCTTGCTTAAGCAAAAAAAAGAGGACTCTTCTGTCACAACACAAGTATTACCAATTTGACCCTCTTCACCGAATCACAAGATGGATGGTGTGAAAACTGTTTCACACCCCGACATCCACAAAAACTTGACCTACAACATCGGGTGTTGTCGACTCCAATTTTAATATCGTAGTGCCATTGGCGGGTTTGCAATAAATACTTGACGATCACATACTCGACATTGCATTCACGGTTAATCGCCTTGCCCAAAACATGTAATCCCCACTCTTGAAGCTTGGCAACTGTAAAAGCGTCTTTTTCGATATTTAAAGGGTTCCTTCACCATGGAACTCTCTTTCGCCGTCTTCGTAAACAATCGACGAAAAATTGACAAACAGATAACTCGACCATAATTTTTTGGTGACCTCTCCGATTGCAAATCCACCTCTGGTCTTTCATTGTCTTTTTCCTTGGCTAGTACAAAACACCAATCTCAGTTTTCCTACGGCGCCCGAAGTGGTAGAATGTGGCGGTGAACCAGTGGCACGCTTGTCCACAGAAGGCATCATAGTAATTCCTCCTTACTTTAGCCAAGCAGTTTCGTCCTCTTAAATATCTTTTACTTGCTTTAATTTACACTTATTTCAAGACCTTCACATTCCATTTCGCCACTCCCAATTAAGCCTAGTTAGATTAATTTGAATACAACAAACAACACGAGCAAATATCGCCTTAGTGTTAATAGATGTTGAATTGAACCCAATACAACATTCACGTATGAAACACATCGCCATCGACCTACACTTTGTTCGTGATCTTCTAAAATTATTTCTCCAAAGAATATGTGTGGTCGCATTCTCGCTTCAGAAAAGACAAATAATGTCAACACTCAAGACCAAATCATAGGTCGACCTCCCGACAAAACCGCTTGATATTCGGACACGCCTAAGATTTACGAAATTGGTGAAAAATATCCGTGAGCCGATGGGGACGCCAATTTTAAGAGGGGCGATATTAGTCAAGCATATCTACAACCGCCCGGATAATCTTGAAGCACACTTCATGGAGTTAGTTTAGCACATTCTTCTCAACAACCTTTTGAATTTTGTATTTTGAAAATTCAAATGTATTTTTGTATCTCTATAAATCATGTTTTGCATTTTTTCTTTTCGCAAATCAAGAAACACAGTTTACCCTTTTCTATATCCTGACATATGTTATCCCAACACTAAGCACAAAACTCAATCCTCCCATCAAATTAAGCTACAAGCAATAAATACACAATACCCTATGAGCTAATCTCTTAAATGAACCTTTATTCACACCAATTTTGAAGCAATGTACGTAATTCCTGTACCAGAAATAAAAAAGTAAAATTTTCAGTACATAATCACAATTTTTAACATCTAATCTAATTAAAGTAAACACACAACCCAAAGCCTTGATAATTTGTTAAACACACCAATAAAAACTTGTTCTTAAAGAGATTCCCTGTTGAAGGAATTCTAAAACAAAAAGAAATTCCTAAGGCAATAACAAAACTCACATTTCACATAAGCTATTGAACACTACACCAAGAACATACCACAATAAACTTATGAAATCTGATCCTCTTTTCTACTCAAAACAATCAAGAAAGAGAAAAAATTAAATCAAAACAATAATTTCATACCCAAACTACTAGGGTTTGTAGCCAAGTGTTGGAGTTTTATCTCCTTATTGCCCTTCCTTTTCTTGCTATTCCTACTCGGCCTTCTCAAAGGTACCTACCAATGCTACTTTACAATGCAGCTTCAAGAAATTCAAACATAAATCTTGCTGCTTTTATCATCTTATTTAATTCCTAGCTAGTACAACCAAGTAAGGTATTTGATCTCAGTTTTCCTATTTTTCTCTTGTAAACTGTAATTATTTAAGTGTTAGAATTGGTGGTGAACTGGAATAGGGTTGATGATATGTTCAGTTAATGCGGCTATCATAGCAATTTTCTCTGGACATACTAAGCCAAGTGAGTTTCGTCCTCTATGCAACCTGTTTTTGCTTTACTTGTATTCCTTTAATTTATCTAATCAACTTTTGCATATCAAAATAGAAGCAAGATAATTTATCTAAAGAAATCAAAACATAATTTCATACCCAAACTACTCCCAATTATATGATTTAAACTAGTTAGATTAATCATAAAAGCTGGAATACAATTTAAGCAACATCATAACAATAAGCAAAGATAGATACCCTTTTCCCCACTACTTATTATATCAACAAAACTTAGTGTTAATAGATGTTGAATTAAATCTTGATTACCCAACGACCCCATGTATATAATGTTTTATGTCAAACCAGACCTATATATGCTTGCAGAACAGAGATCAGGGCAATTAAAACACCTACTTTAGCACAGTAATTCACGTCTCAAACACAAGCCATCACAAGTTTATTCTAAAATTATTCAAATCTCCAAAGAATATGTGCCATAATATGTTCCATTCTCGTGTGTCCAGAAAATCACAAATAATTTTGTAAAAGAATCAACAAATCTAATACAATTTGTAGATACAAAAATCATAGAAGAAAAACACAAATGACATATAAATCATTTCAAAATTCTTTCTACAATGAAGATATCTAGATAAAGAACAGAGAATACCTAGAGATTAACTGGAATGAAATTGGTGAAGCAGAGTTACTATGGCGAGAATTAGAGATGGGGGACGGCGGTGGCGATCTTCAGTAAATCGTGAAATTGAGACCGAAGAGAAGGAGCGCAAAAACCAGGGTTAGCGTGAGGAAAAAATGAAAAAAAAAAGGAGGAGAATGTTGGGAAGTAGCCTTTATATACCGACCCGTTTAAAGATTCGAATTTTAAACGAATAGTGGTGCACGGTTATGTAAGGGTGAACCAGTTTCATATAATACTTTGCCTAAGCATAAATATTTGAATTTTTTAATCACGCGCGTTTACATTTATTAATCGTACATTGTCAATAAATTTTGTAATTTTTATATGAAGATTAATCAAAGTAATTTTTATATTCATTTTTTGTTTTTGTAATTATGCAAAATAGGATGTATTAGTTCTGTTGAAATTTAGAGGCACATAAACACGTAATACATGCACAACGGAATTAAATAGTTCACCAACGACGAATATATAATTGCATAATTAAATACGGGTAAATGTAAACAAAATTCTTACAACAATTCGTACACGGATTCCTCAACTACGGTATCCACGTAACAATCGTTTACCAATTCACACAGATTTGCCAGCGCTGAATCCCTGAGATGAATTTGCTAGAAAAATTCTAACTTAGAGATCATTTTATGTAGAGAATATAAAGTCTTGTATTATGAATTTCCAAGAGGGGAGGCTCAGCTTAAATCTTAAGCTAACATGATTAGGAAATAAAATCCCTAATCTTGTAAATTAAATCCCATAGATTTAATTCCCTTATGCATAAATCTCTACGGATTTGATTTCCATGTATATCAAGTCTCTACGGATCGATTTCCATATATATCGAATCCTACAATAATATTCCATATATTATTATTGGGAATCCTATTTAATTAAATCTAATTTAATTAAATAGTAATAATAATTAATTCTAAATATAATTATTATTATATTATCCATAAATTAAATATTAATATCCAATATAATATTTAATCAACCAACTATAATCAGTGAACAACCGTTACTTGTTGTGCGACCCATAGGCCCTCATATATTGAGCGATTAGTCAAACTAACTGTCTTAATTGAACCCTAGACAATAAATCAGACATTCTCAATATATGAGGTACGTTGCGAGGAAATGTGCAACTACCTGTAACTGAAACATGGACTATTACGATAACTTCCCTTCATTCGCGAATACTCTATTAAATCTTGAACATGATGAAGCCTCTATTCAAATAACTTAATCATATTATCTATATTCACTAATTGATCACTCATGTCACACTTGGCTACAAAGTCCAAGTTGACGTGCATCGACCGATGACTTAGATCCAATTATGATGAGAAGATGAGTATTCTCTCTAAATCCACATTGAGGAATGAATCCTATTCTTGGCTCAACTACCACGCACATGCATTTCGTGATGAACCCAATCCAAGTCATATCTACCCATGGAAGGGTGCAAGCGTTGGTCACGATCAAAGTTCATCACTCCACACATGTCGTGTGTATTGACCTCAAGTCAAAGGAGTATCGCATCGCTCCCACTAACCGAGATACTCGTAGACACATATTGTGAAATTACATCAAACAGTTTCTCTGATGGGTATACCAATACCCTCTAAGGTATTTGTGCATCCATCATGAGATACCTAGTAATCGTAGTAAGTGAGATCTTACTACACTCTCTAAGAGTATGATGCAGGTTGCACACCAATCTCAATTGCATAATCAATATCTCATTCTTGATGATCCTTGATCGGGGCTATTTGAGAATCATGCTTAAGTCATCTGAGTTCTCACAACCTCAATGACAACAATGACTCATGAGAACACAAATAAGAATAAATACAAACAATCAAACATAATATTCGAACAAGTGTATTGCCATACATTTAATATTAAATAAAAAATAATATTAAATCAAACTGAATATTATAGAGTATTATGTCCTTACAAAAGATTGTCTCTAGGACACTTGTTGGGATAACATATGCCAGGATCTATCGGGATGACCTCATAAACATAAATTTAAATTAACAATTATTACTAGCATGAATTTACCTAAGTGAATTCAAATAATAATCAATCAAACAACAACATGCAAATATTATTTCACGTAAAAGATCCTAACATGCGGAATTTCTAGGAGTTTACGTAAACGTACCCGTTAGAGAGACGATCTGAGACAGACAGGATCAAGTATCTGGATACCCACCAAAAGTCCTTCTCAAGTATTCCCAAGTCCTCATCCAATAACTCCGGTGGAAGGTTCTCCGATGAACGATTTATAAAACAAGAAAAATAAAAATATTGTTGCACCACCTTTGTGGATTTCTAATATTTCCAACGCATGGAACACTAGTTGGAGATGAAAAATTCATCTCCTATTTATAAGACAAGGGGGTTCGAAAATTTCAAGCACAATTAGGGCTAGGAAAGATCTTTTCTTGATCTCCAAGAAATCTTGAATATATCAAATATATTCTTCTTTCCATGTGTATTTTTCCACAAAAATCTCACACCCTTATTTAGCCTAAAATTTCAAAAAAAAAAAAAAAACAAAAAGATTTGCAAGATTGAATCTTTTTTGAATTTATGAGATATTCTTGTATTCCAAGAATACATATTTTTTTCCATAAAATCTTTCCAAGAAAATCTTTATTCCATTTCTTACACATAATTTTTGAAAATTCCTCATTAAAGAAGCCAAGTGGGAGTTTTCTTGAATTTATGGGATAATCTTGTATTCCAAGAATACATTATCTCCTTTCCATAAAATCTTTTCAAGAAAATCCTTCTCCCTCTTTTCTTTAATATTTTCGAAAAAAAATAGGAAATATTGCAACAATAAATTTATTTTATTTTAAGCACCTTTTATTTATTGGACTATAATTTAGGCTACTTGAGGGGCCTTTAGGAGAATTAAGATGGACCTTCCAATGAGCTTCTGAATTCCAATATTGAGCCACAATATAATTCAGCCCACTAATATTAATTAATACCAATATATAATTAATATTGCACTATCCAACTTAACTCATATTACGGTAATATGGCTCCCGGTTATTATTTTCCGTGTTTAAGATTATTTAGTCCATTAATTAATTAAGCCACTGAAAAGCTTTATATTAATTAATATTTTTATCCTTGGAGTAAGGACATCCCAAAGCTTTTTATTATCCATACTGGGAAAATTAATTTCACTTGCAAGATTTGGTATGATAAAGGTTAAGCCCACCAAGAGGGACCAATAAAGCAAGACTTTTGCAAATAAACACGATTCTCTCATTAATTTAAGAATCGTCGTTGCAATTAATATTATTGCCCAAGATATAGGGGGTATCGTCGTCAATGATTCTCTTCCCATTTATAAGTCAAAACAATAACTACTAATCACACACAATCCTTATTAAGTGACAGAGATTAAGAAATCAACAACCACTGAGGTCTAACTCTTCATCCCTTAAGTTTATCCTCTCTGTAGGTCCGCTTCAGCGCATCGAATGCACTAGTGTAATCTCTTGGTCAAGACAAGCCAATCTGAGCCTTACACATCAACTTCTACCAATAGCTTGTTCGGATCTATCTAAGTTGTGAAACACGCACTCGTATACAAGGAACTGTTAACGTGATCTTCTGTGATCTGGTATCACCACGTTAACTACAATGTAACGCTTGCTACAAACGGTTTGCAATAAATATATATAACATTCAATCATATTTAAAGCAACGGTGATAAACAATTTATTTCAGTAAATAAGTGTTTAATACATAGGTTATACAAAGTAAAAACATACTTTCACGTATAACCTCAACAACACTAACACTAACAAGTTCATCATGAATGAAAAAAAACTTAGCAATCATGTTAGAGGAGTGTTCATGTAACACTAAAAATTGCAAATATGAAAAATAGTAACATTAAATAATCAATATTATTCCATTAAAAAAATAATATTATCCATGAAAAAATGAATACTATGGGTGTGTTTGGATTTGTGGTTAGGTTTGATTACTTTCACCTGGGTTATATAGGATTGCACTATTGAGATTGACTTTTTTAAACTTAATTTAGTTGAATGGTTTGTGTGATTACCATTGTGATACTATTTCACAATTTATTAAGAAAGTTGTTTGGTTTGTAAGATAATTTATTATTTTACCTTATATTTCCCAAAATACCATGCTACTTTTTTTTTATATCATTTATTTGTTTGTAAGTTCATTCATTTGGTTTCACTCCTCACAGCAAATAAGAAAAAAGCCCTTCGGCGACAACTCCTTCCGTCGACTTCAACGAAATCGACGATGGTTCACATCATCCACGACGGTCATCCACCACCGTCCTCCCCGATTCTGCGACTTCAGTCATTTTCATCGACACCGGTGCTCCGATTCGAAGCAATTTTCTCCATTTTGTTCTATTCCCAGTTCGACGACCTACACTCCGAATGCGGCTACAACATCCCCTTCTTCTATAAATAAATCGGTATAATCGTTGTGGGTTTTTAATCAACATCCAGAGAAACCCATTGTAAGTATGTATTTTTCAGATTCATTTGTTAGGGTTATGCTAATTCTTAAATTGGGTGTATCTACACTTTTATATGAGCAAGAACACGCACACCGCAAGCTGAAAAAACAAGTTAAAACGTAGTTGATAGTCGAATAAATTAATGAACAATTGACGGGGGAAATATTTTGGATTCACAGTATCAGGTACCTTTCGCAGCTTGGAGTGGAACATTCGCGATGTAGAAGATGATACGTTTCTGAGCTATATATATGGTCCTCATCTTTGACCTACTGGGCCGATACAAATTTTGGCCCAACATATTAATGGCAAAAATGTAATTTATAATAAAGTTTGGAGGGCATTTGTGACATTTCATGTCCAGCCTAATTGGACATATTTTCCTTGATTACTAATCGTGGCCCTCCCCTATGGATCAATTATCTTGTTGTTGTGGGTTAAAAAGGGAAAATTGACCCGGGCCCAATAATCCAATCGGACTTTAATAACACACACAAAACAACTTAAAAAGGCCCACTAAATAATCTAACCTACCTTATCTAATAAACAAAACACACCCTATAAGAACTAATCATGATAAGATAATATATTCATTTTAATTCTTTAATTAAATTAACTTTGTAATTAAAGAGAAATAAATTATAGTATGTATGTACCAAAAATCTAATAAAAATTTCAACAAATAAATCAAAAAATTTCAACGAATTTTTCATATTGTTCATACGTCTAAAATTTTAGTTCTTCAACAAATAAATACTTATGTACCAGTAAATCCAATAAAAATTTCAACGAAAAAGTATATAGAATTTTTCGTATTGTTCATACGTCTGATACATTTCAAGAATATACTGCTACTAAGTAATTTAGTTGTTCCTTTTAATATGTACATTTTAAATACTTATCCAAAAAAATCATTATTTTGTCTAATAATCAGATGATTTACATTTACGAATATTTTAACACACGTACATTATCCAAGATATTTAAATAAATTAGACCGAGAAAATCATGTTTAATTTGTCATTACATATCTTCCATCAAAAAAAAATTTTGCATCTAATTAAATATAGTTTGACTTTGTATATTTGATATTAATTTATAATCAATTATCATTAATTAAACATTAAATATAATTAAACCTATTTATAGAAATAAATCAACTTAATATTCACCTATGATTATGAACAGATGGAATAAGAAATTAAGTAAAAAAATAATAATCTCTGCGTACCGTGGATGATTAGGTTTTCGAAAATGAATGAGAGATGTAAAATTTATAGAAAATGGTAGAAAAAATCAATGGTTGGAAAAAAAAACTCAAAATAAATGAGATTACAGTGATTTGAAATAGAGGAATATGACTTTGCCACATCATTTTATGACTTTCCACATCATCTTATAATTTTTTTTGCATTATAGAAATTATAGATATTGATATATTTATATTAATTAAACGCTTAGTAAAAATAGTATTAGTATGTACTAAATAAAAGTATTAGATATTAAAAGTCACTAAATAAAATAAGGGGGACTCACTCTAAGATACAAAATAGAAACACTTTTTACTTTTAACTACAAGTTATTTATTTCATTACTATTAACTACAAAATGACTCCCAAATTGACAATAATGTCCATTTTCATATTTTCCTCAAATTTTAAAACCCACACCCCTAATACTAGGCCCCTACCCAAAACCTTCTCTCTTAGCATGAAAAAATTGTTCAGCAAGCAATAATATTTTCCTCATGTCTTCTCTCATGAAAATTTTATGATATGCAAATTCACAATTTTCTTCATATCTACATTTATCACTGTATGCAATTTGATACAAATTTAATAATTTCATCATATTAAAAAAAAATGTGAATTGAAATTCAAATATAAATTTTATAAATAAGAATACTCGAGTTATTTATCCCTAAGGCCCGGTAATCCTACTTATCCTTTTATAATTGCACATGAGAAGATACAATACAATTGTCAAATTTAAGCTTTCATATAAAAATACTAAAAACATTTACAAATAAAATAAATCTCTTAAATTGTTCTATTCAAAACAAAATTGGCACTGTAATTTCTTTATATGTGCAATATTATTTTGCACATATGGATTGTGAATATGTGCAAAAAAGATTGCACATAAAACTAAATATTTTTCGCAAGTAAAAAATAAATTGCACATAGTATAAATATTTTTGTACATGTGCAAACTATAAATTTTGCACACAATATTAAATATTTTGCACATAAAAATACTAAAAAAATTTACAAATAAAATAAATCTCTTAAATTGTGCTATTCAAAATAAAATTGGCGCTGATTTTTTTTTATATGTGCAATATTATTTTGCACGTACAGGTTGTAAATATGTGCAAAATAAATTACACACAAAACTAAATATTTTTTTCACACGTAATATATAAATTGCACATAGTATAAATATTTTTTCCACATGTGCAAAATTAAATATTTTGCACACTAAAAAAAGATGTGATAGTCGATGAAAAAAAATTCAATAATTAAAATCGTCAAACTTCTCAATAACTGAAATAATTTTTTGAGGAAAGGGATGATTTTTTTTAAGGGATGGAGAATCTTAAATAATTTAAGGAATTCCCTAAAAAAATGCTGAAATGAAAAGAGGGTTATAAAGGTTAAAATAGGTAAATCACAATGAAAATTGTATCTAATAGTAATAAAGCTCAGCTTTTGATATTGTTGCAAATCGATATCGTTTTATTTTTTTCGACCTGGAAGAGATGATGTGGCTCATCAGGGCATGTGTATACTTGTCCATTAGGGCTTAGACCAAACATCTTCACCCTTCCATCTCATCTTCATCATCCTTTCATCTTCACCCTTCCATCGTCACATCTTCACCAAAAAGTCGATTGGTTCTGTAAAACTCAAAATCCTCATAATTGCAAAACCACAAACCCCCATCTCCAAAATCGAGTTATGTGAATCCCCAAAATTGAGTTTTGCACAAAACTCCCAGAATCCCTAAAGGAAACCCCCACAAAATCGCATACGCGAATTTGATTCAGATTTGCAAAAAAGAAATTTCTACCTCAAATTTGCAGAACTACACATCAAATAAACAACAATTAAAATAAAATCAATCTCAAATTGCAAATAAATTTTCTATCCATCTCATAAATTGATCGCATTTCAATAAATACATCTCAAATTTTGTTTAAGGAGATGAGCTGCAATGGAAACAACATGTGCAGGGTTGAGGGGTGGCGATAGACAATGAGTGGATTGAAGGGGTGGAGAGAAACTGGGGGATTTCATTTAATTTTGGAACATGAGAATATGTTTAATTTTGAAACATGGCGGCGAGAATTACTTTTAAATTTTGGAATTTAGATTTATATATTTTATTTTGTTTTTTTAGATTATGTTTAATTTATTTTTTGTTTTGTTTTTAATTCACCTTTTTAAATATTTTTTTATATTTATGATTTGGACATTTCATCCTATGCGTAGTCTGACGTGACATAATAATAGTTCTGGCGAGCCACATTACACATATCATCTCTTCAAGGCCAGAGGAAAAAACATGTATTAATTTGTAACAACATTAAAAGTTGGGCTTTTATACAATAATTTTGAAGATCGTGATTAAATTGATATTTGACTTAAAAGGTCATGTATTAATTTAGAATTAACCCTTAAATCTTTAGTATTCTTTAGGTAAATTCAAACTCAATAATTAGGCAAATCATTTAACTCTTTATTATAATTTTTATATTCTTGCATAATTTATGGAATTTACCAAATAATTAGAAGGATGTAATTAATTATCAAATTAATTTAAAATGGTAAATCATTTAACTTTTTATTATAATTTTCATCTTCTTGCATCATTTATGAAATTTACCAAATAATTAAAAAGATGTAATTAATTGTCAAATCAATTTTAAACTCAAAGTTGACTAATCGTGCTTGAATTGTGGATTTCATTATATGATTAATAAGAAAAATATTAGTATGCACTATAAAAAAGTATTAGTTAATAAATTTCATTAGATAAATATTCACAGGGAAATAATTAAAATATTTTATAAATATTTTATTAAGTATCTTTGAATATACAATGGTTGAAGGTATCAACATCTTTATAATAGAAGAATCTACAATCTAACATTAGACGTAACGAAATGTAACAATAATTTATGAAACTTTTACAATGATCTTTGCATCAGATCGATATAAATATAATCTTGCCTTCATCTTCTTAGTAGAAAAACATAATCTTCATATAACCTCATCCTTATTGACGTGTAATATTCTCTATTTTTATTCAACCTGCAAAAAGTATATATAAAAATTAACTAAGATTGGTAATCTAAGATAAATAAGAAATCATGAAAAAAAAATTCCATTGATCAAGAAATATTGTGAGATGAAACCTGTAAATAATAACAATAAAATACTTAATGAATAAGAAAAAAATGAATGAAATAAGAACAACAACAAAAATATAATGAAACCAAACAATTACCTAGAAAAAAAACGATATAAGAACAATTTAATGATTGAAATAATAAAATATCCGACATGTCAGCAGGATCCACCTAGGCCCGAATCAACCCGACCCGACAGGAGATCAGGTCCCCGAAATACTTTGATTCGACAAGATCAAGAGTCGACATTAGAGTATCATCAACTTTACGAGACAAGACAAAAATATTTAATGTAAAGTAGGTATAGTTTTAGTGTTTAGATTCACGGTTATAATAAAACCCTAGAATAAATGGTTGATATTAGTTTTTAGTATTTTTAGCTTTTAAGGGTTGACCTCTATAATAGAGGATCACCCCCTTCATTGTAAGCTCTCCCAATTTACTCTCATTAATCATATATACAAAATCAAATTTAATGGAAGAACTCAAGAGTTCTTCCCGTAGTGTTTTTGTTCGATTATTTATTATGTTTGGTAGTTATTAATCGAGTTTACTTTATAGCCACATTACAATCCGTTTATCCAACTCGATAAAATTACTATCAACATGTATAATTTCCTTGTACACAATATTTTTTGTCAAATGATTTTCTTATAATTTGATCAAAACTTTTGTATCTTGTATCAATATTCTCGCCCTCTTCGTCGATCTCATCTTCTCTTTTTGAGTTCTTTAGATTCATATGGAGTGTTTTGTAGGGATTAATTTCCGGTGTGTAAAATTTTAGAGGGGCTAAGTAGATGGTTTGCGTGGATAAATTTGCATTGTGTAAAATATTGGAGGGGTAAAGTGATCCAAAAATATTTTCCCAAAACAAGTTAAAAAGATGAATATGGATTAATTGTAATGGGAAAAAACAAATATAGGAAATTTATTTAGAGACTTCCTAAGTGGAATGTAAGATACCCCATTATAATTCAGTGGCTACAAGCAAAACTGCTTGTAAAAGCACGTGCTTGAAAAAAGGCTCGTGGGATAAGAATATTGTTATTAGTACGTCTTTCTTGTTTGCTTTCTCAGAACATATAGTAGCATTTTTCATCCTGATGACTCTACACCCTTCATCATTTTTTAATAGAGCTACAGAGCAAAAATATAAAGTCTTCTTTCTAAACCTTACAACAAAATACATACAGAACATATAGGAATGTTGAAACTATATAAAAAACCCCTCTCTGATAACCTTTTATTCATCTGTAATCTGTATATATGTGTATACATATACATAAAAACAGTTTATATATCGAGTCAAGCTGCAGCAACGAAGCAAGGGGAGATGGAGAACTCCACAAATGGCGCCCTTGCCCCAGAACTGCACTTCTCCTTGTGTTCGTCCATGGACATTTGCCTGTACCGACATTCTACACTACAAAACGCAGTATCCCCCCTGCAAAATCGTCACCAAATAGCAATGAGATCGAGACTTCTAACATTTGATACGATTGTACTAGAAAGCAAACCAAAGTAATCGATATGAACAGTATCTGTTAAAGATATCAACATCTTAAAGTCACTAGAAAATAATGCAAGATTCATCATACGAATAAAAGCTAAAGCGAAATTCATGAAAGCATGGTGGCCCACATCAGTGTTATCTTGCTTTCTTTTTTGTATATTATTCTTTATTTCAAGAAAAGCAAGATCATCAAGATTGCAAGATAATAATGAAAAAAGACAAATTGAATCATGTAATTAAGGAGAAAACAATGGCAAATAGTTCAACTTGACCTCCCAAGTGGACCTTTAAAAAGTCTAGTTTCCAATCAAATATATCTTGGAAACATGAAAAGCAATACAAAAGCAATGAAGAAGCAACGAAGTAAAAAACCCCGCATAAGATATGTTTGGAAATTCGGTATAATTTGCGGAGAATAAATTAGAGATCTTCATCTCGCTGTCACCAGGTTAGGTAACGAAGACGAAGAAACGAGCAGTTGAAAATTAGTTACTTTACTCCAAGCATCAAAAGTGCACAAAAACATAACTTGGGTGTTTTCATGTAGTATGATCGATGTTTTACTTCCAGGAACAAGCAATCATTATTTGCAATACAAGCAAAACTGGCTTACATCAACTTCAAATCATTAAAACAAGTTGTTTGGATATGAATTAATAAACAGGGCACTTGCAGGTATAATTAAGATGAAAGGAACATATAACAACACGCTTTAGATACTTTAAAGGAAAACCTTATGTTTAGACCAACTGCATCTTCTAAGTAAATGACATACTAATAAATTACTGATAAATGATAATGCACATGTTTTAAGAATAACACATGCTTTTGACTTTGGCTGTTGCCTCCAATACTTAGATTGAGAGTATTCTAAACTCTAAAATCATTTTTCTACAAGGAGACGAGATGTAAATAAGTAAAAGCTGCGACTTTTTAAAACTCCTTTTCTATAGGCAACTACAAGTAACCTATGCCATTTTCTAAAACTATATACATTTGACAATCAATGGTAGTTATTCTCAATTATAGAGCTACATATTAAAAAATTGGTCTATGCATTCAATCTCCAGCTCAATTTCAGGGTCTCCGGAATCACCTTCACAAGGGGTGCCAAAATTACTTTTATTCATTAAATCAGGGGGAAATTTTCAAAAAATTAACTATGATACATATCAACAAAAAGTATTGAGCAAGAACCATGAATACAAAGCTAGTGAGATAGAATGTGATCCCTAAACTTTATGAAACGAATTAAGCTCTCTGTCCACTTTTCTGCAAAAGCAGTTCCAAAGCCAAAATTATAATACAGGGATGAACTTAAAATAACAAAATCCAAATTCAATTATTATCTTGCAATCATAAAGAAGCATAGAGTTGGCATCATCAATACCAAATCAACTGAAAAAGCATCTTGAACTTATGAATGTTCTCAACACCAAACAACAAATATATCCTATTTAATTTGCAGTAAAATCAACATCCTGTTCAAGAACAAAAATTAAATACAGAGAAATATCAAAATTTACCTGTACATAAATACATCCAACCCATGAAGCAACTTCTGGCAAAGAAAGCAAGAGCTCAGAAAACTCGCCGTCGAGAAGGCGGCACTCTCGCCGCCGCCGCCGCTCGCCGGAGAATCACACACCGGAAAAACCGCCGGAGGCCCATTAATGTTCCCCAAAATGCCAGCCTCATAATACTCTCGTTTCTTAACAAGATTCTCCCCAACGTGGGAAATCACACAAGTGTACTCCTCACAGAAGGCCAATTTCTCCACACTAAGCTTCTTACAACTACTTTTCTGGGGGTAATTTTTAATAGGGATGGGATTCGATGCAGATTTTGGGGACATTAAGAGAACCGAATTCCTGCCACCGTTGTTGAAAATCAGATCTCGATTGTTGAGGGCCGCGAGAATGCCGAGCCCAACGACGCCGTTTGGCTCCTCGAAATTTCTGGGAGATTTGTGGGGGATGGTTTGCTTTTTGGGGTCAGTGGGGGCTAGAAAGGAGAGGTTTATCGGTAGTCTCTTCTTTTTGCATTTCATTTCCGCCATTGATGTATTCAAATTCAACACACACAAACCCCAACGATCGATTGTTTGTTGATTTTGGAGCTGTAAGGTGAAATACACACAAGATAACGTCCAATTGGGAGCAGAGAGAGAGAAAGATATTTCAGAAGAACAGTTGCACTTCTGGTTCTCTCTCCTGAATCGATGAGTATGAGGTTTGAGGGAAGAGAGGGAAGAATATAAAGAAGGTAGGAAAGGAAAGCTCGAAACTTGTTAATGTCATGTGTGAGATATTTATTATTATTATTATTATTATTATTAATTTTTTTTTTTTTTTTATTATTCTTATTGTTGCGAGTCGTTTTTATGGAGAATATTATGTGGCTAATTTGATAACAACTCACAAACAAAATAAGATAAAATACGATATCTGATGAAATAACAAGAAATTGTTGGGATTAAAGTCACAAGAATGACTACTCAGGGGCATTCAAGCCGAGGATGTCATCATATGAGGTTTAGATGATCAAGACATGACAATACTTCTCATGCGGTAAACTCTTTGGAAAGATAGGGTTTTTGAAAATATATGTGAGTCTTTTTGGGAATTTTTTCTGAACCTAACCACTCTGGGAAATTTTTGTGAACCCATCTCTTTTTTTTTTTTTCTTCTATTTATAAAGCATCGGGTTCAAATTT